>CM037154.1:22379126-22472289 GCA_020921065.1 Vaccinium darrowii | reverse complement strand
CTCAAGCACAGGGGCGTTATCGGAGACATGAGGACGAATCCCAGATTCTCCATAGATAGTTAGGGTTCCTGTGGCCAGACCGAGCTGAACTTTCTGATGCAGAGAGGACGGTACCGCCATAATGTCAGGGTGGTGAAGCCATGGCCTACCCAGCAACAAGTTGAAAGATGAAGGAATGTCGAGCACATGAAACTCGACGTTGGACTTGAAATTCTCGACTGATATTTCTAGTTGAACAATTCCGACTACATCTCTGCGTGTATTATCATAAGCACGCACTCCGAGATTTGATGGTTGGAAGTCCTTAGTCGTGAACCCCAAACAGTAGGCGGTGCGTAGTGGACAGACGTTTAAAGCGGATCCATTGTCTAGGAGAATAACAGGGACCCATTTCCCCATACATTTCATAGTGATGTGTAACGGCTTGTTGTGGCCGGCTCCTTCTGGCGGCAAGTCTTTCTCGGTGAATGTCACGACATGTTTCGCCTGGGTTGGTGCAAGCAAGGATATTAGCGTTTCAGGGGGAGTGTTTGGCGGCACTTCCATGTTAGAGAGAGTCTTGATCAGTTTCTAGCAGTGTTCCCTGGATGAGGAAAGTAGCCCCCAAATGGATACTGATGCTGGGGTTATCTCAAGTTGCTTCCGTACGGGATCCTCCACTGGCATAGGATTCCTTTGCGATGGCTGAGTGACAACTTCTGGTGTCTGAGTGACATTTTCCGGATTACCTGGGGTTGAATTGTCCTGGACAGGATCATTCCAAATGAATACCCCAGTCTGAGCATGGTTAGAGGTGTTACCTCTCTGAAGGTCAGCAGGTTGATAGATCCGTCCGCTTCTTGTTACTCGGTTGACTGATGGTGGTTCTTCAGCCCAAAAATCTGAAAATTCATTGACCTTTCGCTTCCCAGCCTTGATGGATTCCAACTTCTGTTTTGTGTCAAAGTACTCGGACCAAAAACCTGTAAGGCTATCCTCGGCCTTTCGTTTCTCGATCTCGATGTTTTCCATCTTTTTTCCCAGATTTTCTACTGCTTGATTGCGCCAAAATGAATCATCTAGCGTGGCCCTGTTGACGGTCCATACTTCATTGTTGTCGAATCGAATATCGATAACATCTTCCTCATCCCAGAACGAATCTGCCCTTAGAACCGAAACATCTGGCTGTGGAGGAAATGGCACGGATGGTCGAGGTAGAGATTCCCCGATAATGTAAGCTTGAGGAAACCAGTCATGATCACCAAAGACAGTTTCTATGGCAGAATGTTCTTCAATCCCGGGAAGTGGTGGTGGCAGCAAATTATCTGGAGGATGGCTGCTAGGGACCCAATGATAAACTTCGCCGAGTGTCCGATTCCGTATGTCTCCGGGCTCTTCAAACAATGCGGGGAGTGAAACTGCATCAAGTGGATCAGCACAAATTGCCTCCCATCTTTCTCGCCAATCCTCCTATTCAGTCGACTCAACATATTCAAGAGTATGTACCATGCCTGCGATACACACGACCTTGTCAATCCGACAGATACTGGGATCCGTTGGTATGAAAACAACTGGCTTGGTATGAGAATCTGGGATAATAAATTGGCTTGGGTCCCATTCTTGACGGAATTCTTCCCATCCTTGATCATTTATAGCCCACTCTTCATTTTCTGCAATGTCTGCCCATGTGGATTTCGTTTTTGGCTTAACACTTCCGAGGAATAGAATTCCAAGATCCTCTGGCACAGGAACGAGGGGTTTAGGTTCGGTGGCTGGTATGATGTATAGGCTAGGATTAAATTTAGTGGAGCCTGGGTCATTTAGAGTGGAGCTGAGAGAGATTTGGCTGATTTGGGTATTGGATTTGTGTTCTGGCATGGGGTTTGAGACTGTGTTTGGCTTTTTTAGGGGAAGCGGGATTGTTCCGTCTTCAATGAGGTCTTGGACCTTGTGCTTGAGACGAATACAATTGTTAATGTGATGGCCGGGCATTTGGTAGTAGGAACAGAAGGCATTGGGATTATGGCTTGGAGGAAGTATTTTGGGTGGTTCGCGGGGCTCAAGTGGCTTGATGGCGTCTTTTTCAAGGAGCTTTTGGTAGACTGTGGTTAAGGGAAAAGGGAATTGGTAGAAGCTTCTTGCTTGCCGGGTTGGCTGGGCTGCTATCTGGTTAATAGGCTCTGTTTTGGTTGGCTTAGAGTTTGAGGAGTTGGCCTGGGTGTGGCTGTATTGGTTGGTTCCGAACAGAGTATTGCTGTTACCAGAGTAAACTCGTTTGGGCTTGGCAGACTCTCCTTTCTCAAATATACCAGTTCTGAGTGCATCTTCAACTGCAAGGCCGGCTTCGTTGAAAGTTCTGAAGTCAGCGGTAGTTTGGAAAACCACTAAGTGCTTTGCAAAATCGGGCGCCAAGTTCTTTGTGATAATTCTCATTTGTTCTTTCTCTGAGGGTCGATCTATCATCTGAGATGCTTTCCCTCTCCATCTTCTGATAAAGTCGGCAAAGGACTCATTTGTTCCCATTTTGGTTGCATCCAACTCTCGAATGGTCATCTCAAGTTGAATATTGTAATTGTACTGGGCCATGAAGGCTGCCCCAATATCTTCCCAACTTCCTTTTCTTGAAACGTCAAGATTCAGAAACCATCGCAGTGCAGGTCCCGTCAGAGTCTGCTGAAACATCTGACCCATGGCATCCTTTTCAATGTTATACATGGACAAAGTGCCCACATATGTTTGCAAGTGAGCTCTCGGATCTCCGCTTCCATCAAACTTTTCCCAGGCTATAGGCTTGAATCCTTCCGGGAGTTTGGCACCTGGGAAATAGACATAATTTGTCCATATCAACGCCTGTGGCAGCTACTTTCTCTTGTTTCTGAACTGATTCCTCGAGTTTGGTGACTTTCGCCATCATTGTTTCCAAGTTCGGATTTTCTTGCGGAGGCGGATTCGGAGGTGGTTGCTCCTCTGGACCCCCTGGTGGCTTGTTCTGAAGGGTCAATCCTTGTATCAAGAGCAATAATTCAGCCATCTGACTATCACTGTGTTCCCGTTGTTCTTCCAAGGCTATCTTGAGGGCTTCAATCTCATTCTTGCTTGACATATCTACAGGATTTGTTGAATCTGACTGTATCACTTTTGACTCAGTTCGAATTAATCGCTGTTTGGGAGTTCTAGTCCAACTAGGTACAGTTTTCTTCTCGCTCTTACCAATGATTGAAACTGATAGTGAAGACAAACATGAATTTAGTGACTGGTGCGAAGAATGCTATGTGCAAAAATTTATGCATGATGTGCAATGCAACCACAGTTTTGGAAAGGATTGCCCCAATTTTTTAGTGCTCTGTTGATTGTTTTCAAAAGATTTTGCAGAACATAGGCCGAACCTTTTCAGGGGTTGCCTACGTATCCTCATTTCGGAGGAATCAGGCCGTGACGTAGTTCGAGACTACAATTGGCTTTCTCCCTCAAACAACAGGAAATTAAACATAGCTGAAGTACAAACTGACTCAATTGAAGTAAAGAAAAGTACAAACTGACTCAACTGACATAAAGAAAAGTACAAACTGACTCAATAAAGCAAAATACAGACTCGATAAAGCTCAAACTGACTTGAGCTACAAAAGGTAGACTTAACAGTCTCAAAAAGGCCCTGTAGGCTGACAACTGGCTTGCTGTTAATTCTTGATCTGATTTAGTTGTTGGATTTGTTGGGGGAGCATTCCCGACTTGGTTCTTCTGGCTTTGCTTTCTCGTTCGGCTCTGGCTGCTGTGGTGGATTTTCCAGAGCATATGCTTTCTTAAGCTATTGGGGAGACAAACCATCATTCAGAAGGAGACATTCTTCATAACAAGCTTCACAATCACACTCATCCCAATATTTGTGTCCTGTCACTGGGTCTTGAAAGTAGTAGACCGGTGTGCCATCTGGCTGAAAGTACTTGACTGGCGGCGTAACATCTGCATCTTCATCATCACTTCCTTGCTCTATCCTGACAGTGATCTTGTCGGGGATATCCTTGGCTTTATTATCTGCGGGAGGATAGAATTTCCAGCCTTGATCATTCACATTCTCAGAGTCGTTCCATTGAAGGGTTAGGCCTGGTTGGTCAGACATGACTAGCTGGTGAAGCAACTCCTTAAGCTTGTCATTGTCTGGAGTTTTGTTCCCAATATCTTCGTTTCCCACTTCTTCAAGTATCCATACTGGTGCACCATGATGAGTGGTAAAAGTGGACTTGAGTTTCTTACTTCCAGATTGGTTACTCATCTTCGGTTACAGACTCTGGTAAAAGAAAAACAACATTCTAATTACCGGGAGGGAAAGAGCCAATTGAAGCACTTTTATTTGAAAAGAATTTGTTTATCTAACAGAGCATTTGATTATTGGGATAATCCTTCTTTATCACTGTGGATGGAACGATGAAAACCTAGGGTAAAAACTATTATGTATGCGCATGCAAGACAGGCAAATCATAACAGTAAGCAATTAAGCAGTTAACAGGATATATCACATAATCCTAACCTGTAGGTTCCTGTCTTAGGTTGGAAGGTTCTAGGCTAATCATATGCAAAGGCTGGGTTTTGGTTTAGGGGGTTCCCCAGACTAGAGCCAATATTTGCCTCCCAGTGCCAAGTGTACTGCATGGCAAAGGTCGAGTGGCAGGCTGACTCATCACGGTCCAGGGTTGCTGAGCATCCGGGGATGTCCTAACACCAGTGAACTGGGTAGGGTAACCAAGACGCAGCAGCGGGGTTTATCCAACATCGATGCAAGTGATGCAAAAGTTCAACAACCAAATTGTTTTCAAAAATCCCACAAATGTTTTTCAAGTTTGGCTCTCTTTTTAAATTAATCAAAATTTTGAAATTTTACTCATGCGAACAACCGAGAAAGCTCCAGTCCAGACTGATCGGGCTTTCACCCTGACATCGATCCTTTCTAGCATGGCGTGAAGCGCATACTTTGGTGTCAAGCTTTCAGAGGGTCGTTTTACAAGTGTAAGATGTCAAAATAAAGATTAATTTAAAAATATCGTATCCCCAGCAGAGTCGCCATTTTGTGGACGGTCCACCGGATTGTTTAAAAAAAAAAACTTGTTTTGAAAATAGAGTCGCCACCCGGGTTTTTGGAAAATGATTTAGGACCCGAGAAACCAATTTGAAAGTGGTTGAAAAACGGTTTATAAAACCAATTGAGGACCAGAGATTCGCTTTGGATTCGGGAGCCAGATTACGAACGAGGAAGGGTTTTAATGCACCCCGTTCGCCCGATTAAACATCGGTCTTTACTAAACATTTGTGGGATTTTATAGAAAACGTTTTATTACCGAACTTCAGCAGATAATCGTTTCAAATCAAGCAAGGCAGACGATAATAATGAAAGACAAGTAATTAATATATATCCTACAGTAAACATGCGAAAACCCAAAGTTCTAACTGTTCATGCAGAGAGATGGTTCAAAATTCCAATTTTTATCAGAAAAGGGTGCCGTGCGGCACACTGGGTGTACCGTGCGGTACAAAGAGTGTGCCGTGCGGCACTGTTCATCACCTTAATGATCAAATTTTCAAATGAGTACCGTACAGCACTCCATGTGTACCGTGCAGTACAGTAGGAGTGCCGTGCGGTACTATTGGCTGCACGACAGTTTGAAACTTTGATTTTTCGAAATGGTTAAACAAAGGCACATACAAGGCATGAAATGTGATAAAAATAGACTACTTTGAATGGGAAAACAGTATGTATAAGTATGGAATGTCCCTCCTCATTGAATCACTCCGTACGAGGCGATGTTTTCATCGTACGACACGACCGGGAGGTGTGAAATTGAACTGGCCTTACTGTGACATGGGCATACCAAGCATGGAGATGATATTAGAGATCATTCCATACTTGGTACCCCTCCCCTCAGGGTACCAAACTCAAGGAACTTGGCGAGACGGGTTTATACCTCGGTTTGGAAATCCTCAGATTGAATGCCTTCTTGAGCTTCCGAATGTGCTCTGAACTCTTCTGAACTTCTAGCTTTGCTTTGCTATAATGGCAGGAAGGATTGAAGGATTGAAGGCTTGATCTTGAACGAACTCAGGATATGAACTCCACGACTCAAGACCGAAAAAACAGGGAGTGAAGTTTCTGAATTGGATCTTGCTTTGAAAGGGGATTGGTTTGATTTTCTGGAGATTGTGAGTAAGGATGAAGAAGATTTGTGGCTACAGAGATGTTGTTTGGTGGAATTCAATGATAGAGCTTCATTTTGGTTTTTCACCAATTTCTTTTCCTTCTCTTTTTTTCCTCTGTCGGAATCAATCGGTTTATATAGGAATGAGTGAACTTGGTCGCCAAGCAAACCATATCAGATGATGATGGCTAGGAAGTAGGTTTCTTCTGCTCGCAAGAAATCATCATGAGCAGAGGGTTGCATTCGTCAACAATTTGAGCTGCTTGGGCACTCTGCAAAAAACTGTGTGACAAGTGACAGTGCCGTACGGCACACAAACTGTGTCGTGCGGCACACTTACTGTGCCGTGCGGCACACCTGACCGCCAAAATTCAAAAAGTTGCTTGGGCAGTGCCGTGCGTGAGAGGTAAGTACCGTGCGGTACTGTTGACTGAGTTGACTTTGGAGATTTTCAATCCGAGAGTTCTTCCGGGTATTTCTTTCCATCATTTGGAGATTAAATATGTACGTGAACGTCTCATTTTGGGGTGTCTACACTAAGTCAAACCCCTTGGAGTTTGTCCATAATGATATACGAGATTTTTTGTAGTGGCGATGTAAATCTATGTGTGTTATGTATCCTAGACTTTTTGTTTTGATTTTGAGCCACTGGTAAGTTAGGTGTGATTATCTAGTAGAATTCTCAACAAAATATGCTTATATTGTCCTCGTGGGAGTTTGTTCCTATCCCTGGACAAGTCTTTTTTTTGGATTTTTTTCTCTCTTTTTTTTCTCTTTTAGCTTCACTTTTAGTCTCTCGCTAGTTGTGTTGCTTTTCTTTATCCTTGCACTTTTGCTTGGGTTTAGCTTTGTCCTCAATGTACTCTTTGTCAAGTTCAATAAAATTGTGTTCCCGGTTCAAAAAAAATGATAAAATAATTTAAAAAAATGGGACCGAATCATATGCAAATAAAGGATATACGGGGTATTTTCCCCATGCAAAATTGCGAATAGTATATATGTATCAGGTCTGTGTTTCTTTTCATCCTTAAATAGGGATGGAGCCGGAGGGGGACCAGTAGGGGCGGTCGCCCCTGCAAGAGGAAAAAATCTCTCTAGTATTATATAGAAAAATAAAAAAGTTTCTAGGAATTATATAGGCTCGCACCTGTAAAGTATTTTGGGAAAAAAATTTGCTCCTACATAATAAAATTCCTGGCTCCGTCCCTGTGATTAAGAGAGGTAAGGCCCCCGACAATGAGGATAAAGTTTGTCCATTGGTTCTTAATTTTGAGGCACTAATTTTGTAACCCACTTAGCTATTTTAAGGTGCTTTGATCTTTTGAATTGTTAAATGAAGATTCGGTTAGGTGTGTCATTAAACTAACTTTTCCAAATAATTAAACAACTTTAGGCACTATAATGACCAACTTTTTTGTAAAGGTGATGATGAAATCTGAGAAATAGGAGGCAATTGGAATAATCGTAAAGATTACAAGAATGGTAATGAACGGTAGTCCACTCTTGAAAGTATGCAATTGCTCAGTAATACATCTATTAATGATGAATATATAGCTGTGGGGAGATTTATAAACTAAAGAGATTAAAGCATTTGGTTGATCACAGAACACAAATAGAAATTTTGTGCCTATTTATTTGATCAGATATGAGCATTACAATAGACTTAAAACAATCAAATATTTGGTAAAATATTGAATATATGAGCATTACAATAGACTTAAAACAATCAAATATTTGGTAAAATATTGAATATTTACAAGTAGGAGTGCACATGGTCCGGATTGGACTGGTTCTCTACAAATCCACAAACCGAACCATTCTGAACACTTCTAGAAAATACAAAACAAAACCTAACCAACATACGCACGGAACCTGTCCGGAACCAAACCACAATACCAAACCGGTTTTGGTTCGGTTCTGGTTCTACCCGCTTAGAATTAGAATACTTTTTCACAATACGTGAACTCAAAAAGTTATTTAGAATAGAATAAAATAATACCTTGCTAGCTAGGCTGATAAATAATAATAATAATAATAATAATAATAATAATAATAATAATAATAATAATAATAATAATAATACAAATACATTACTAGAAAAGAATATTAACTTACCAAATCAAATCAAGATACATTATAGGAAAAAATTTTAACTCACTAAATGAAGATACAAAATTTATAAGGGTGCCGATATTGGGGCTCCTTTTTTTTATGAAGGCACTCCAAAATTTAATGAAGTTACAAAACTATCCTTTTCAAAATATAAAAATCATTGGAGGCACTCCGCCCCCAAATTATCTCCTCATTTACTAAGACACTCCAAACGGAAAAATGAACCAAACATTAGGTTCTAAATATAAACATTAACATTAGGTTCCAAACATTTTTTTTTTCGGTAAACGGTTCCAAACATTAAACATCTACAACATAAACATTAGGTTCCAAACATTAAATATACATCTATGTTGGATTGCTTCACGTCACTTTGTGCCAAAAAAAAAAAAACGAAGAAGCTAGAATTCTCTAAAATAAACAACACACAATTGAAAATGTTCATGCTGCATAATCTTCATAATGGTTGCGACAAAAGATTTTCATACTTTCGTTCTCATTATCTACCATTTTTCTCTCAAAATCTTCATAACGGCTGCAAATCTACATTTTAAAACTCATAGTGAGACAACCAAAGCACATTACCAAAGTTATGATCTTGAGAGGAAAAGTAACAGAAATTCCAAGAGACTTTGCATGGACAAAAGGATGGTTCTACAATCATAGGCCGAAGATCACTTGTCTAGGTTGTCCTGTGCAGAACATGGATACAATAGCTTAAAGACCCAATCAAGGAAACATTACATATGGAAGTAGGCAATTCAGTAATGTGTAGTAAAAGGAGTTGAGCAACTATGTACTTTTTCTAATATAAAAAAAAAATATCTGCTTTTTTGGAATGCCTGAAGTAAAGAAGAAGAGTAAATATTTTTTTGGAGTGCCTGAAGTAAATTATGAAACTTGCAAAAGGGTAATTTTGGGAAACAACTGTAACTTGGAGCCCCTGCATCAAAATTGGGAGAGCGAATATCAATTTTCAATTTATAATTATGTATACATATTAAAAAAATATACGTACGTATAATATATGTGGTCCAGATCAGTTTAACTGTGGTTCTTGAATTGAGAACTAGTAACCGAACCATGATTACAGGTTTTTATGTTTTTAGAACCATAACTAGACCTATAAATCGCATAACCTAACCAAATAGTATGGTATGGTCTAGATCGGACTGGTTTAGCGTGGTTATATCGATTTTCTCGTGCACCCCTATTTTCAACTCTGATGTAATATGATTTCAATATATAACCACACAAACTGTAATTAAATAAACTATGGGGCTATTGTGAAATTTATTAGACTTCAGAGGTTAATGCATAATTAAGTAAATTGTAGGGTTCAATGTTTAATTTAGATATGCCGATAAAAAAAAATGTTTAATTTAGATAACTCTAAGGGCTGACATGTAGATTATACTCCCTCCATCCCAAATTGTTGGTCCTGCCGGATTTCAATACAATTTTTTAACTGTTCATATCTTCTAATCTATAATGTATATTATGGCAATATGGATCTTATTTGATAGATTTCAATTAGTTCTATTAAACAAAGTTTTAAAAATCTCATAAAATATTATAGATTGAAAGACATGAATATTTAAAAATTGCATTGGAATCCGAACTGGACAAATAATTTGGGACAGAGGGAGTACATTTTTCAAGTCAACATGGATTTCATAAAAACCTAGAGGGGAAATATATAATTTAGTAAACCAGGGGTTAATGTGCAAATTTGTGAAACTGTATAGGTGATTTCATAACTTTGTGAATACTATGGTTATAATGCAATTTTTAATAACTTATTTTAGACACTTTACAACTAATTTCGTTTACATAATAATTCCATTGCTTTTCGACATACATGTGATATTATTCATTTAGTATGATGAGATTTTGTTGATAATTTATGAAAGGAAATTGATATTCGCACTCCCAATTTTGATGCAGGGGCTCCAAGTTACAGTTGTTTCCCAAAATTACCCTTTTGCAAGTTTCATAATTTACTTCAGGCACTCCAAAAAAATATTTACTCTTCTCCTTTACTTCAGGCATTCCAAAAAAGCAGATAGCTTTTTTTATATCAGAAAAAGTACATAGTTGCTCAACTCCTTTTACTACACATTACTGAATTGCCTACTTCCATATGTAATGTTTCCTTGATTGGGTCTTTAAGCTATTGTCTCCATGTTCTGCACAGGACAACCTAGACAAGGGATCTTCGGCCTATGATTGTAGAACCATCCTTTTGTCTATGCAAAGTCTCTTGGAATTTCTGTTACTTTTCCTCTCAAGATCATAACTTTGGTAATGTGCTTTGGTTGTCTCACTATGAGTTTTAAAATGTAGATTTGCAGCCGTTATGAAGATTTTGAGAGAAAAATGGTAGATAATGAGAACGAAAGTATGAAAATCTTTTGTCGCAACCATTATGAAGATTATGCAGCATGAACATTTTCAATTGTGTGTTGTTTATTTTAGAGAATTCTAGCTTCTTCTTTTTTTTGGCGCGAAGTGACGTGAAGCAATCCGACATAGATGTATATTTAATGTTTGGAACCTAATGTTTATGTTGTAGATGTTTAATGTTTGGAACCTAATGTTAATGTTTATATTTAGAACCTAATGTTTGGTTCACTTTTCCATTTGGAGTGTCTTAGTAAATGAGGAGATAATTTGGGGGCGGAGTGCCTCCAATGATTTTTATATTTTGAAAAGGATAGTTTTGTAACTTCATTCAATTTTGGAGTGGCTTCATAAAAAAAAGGAGCCCCAATATCAGCACCCACCCTTTATAAAAACATGTTGTTCCCTGCAACAATGCATCTAGCCGCCTAGATCCAAGGGGGTCATACCCTCAAGTAGTAGAGATAGAAATTGTTGGAATTGTGCCTTGAATTTTCCTTTTTTTGGGAGAATTCCAATTGTGTTTAGGATTTCTTATTGTGTTTAGGATTTCCTATTGCATTTAGGATTTCCAATTGTGTTTAGGTTTTCCTATTGTGTTTAGGATTTCCTATTGATTGTGCTTCTTATAAATAGAGGCTTTTGGGGATCCTTTAGCTATCTCTCATATTGTGGCCTCTCCAAAGTTACGGATCATAGCCGGCTCTTTGTATCTCTTCTTCACCATTGATAGTGAACTCTCTCTCTCCTCGCCCGTGGACGTACCTCAATCTTGGGGGAACCACGTATATCTTTGTGTCATATGATTGCTTGTTGTTTTGTTTGCTTTCTCCCTAACTTAGTCGCATTCATAGCGTTCGTTACAGCAAACTGGTATCAGAGCTTCTGGTTGAAAACTAGGGTTTCGTTTCCAATTGTGGCTATGGCGGATAAGTTTGAGATTGCGAAGTTTGATGGGCAGAGCAGCAGCTTCAGTCTTTGGAGGGTTAAGATGAAGGCTTTGCTAGTTCAACAGGGATTACCCAAGACCTTGCAGGGGCAGGAAAAATCCGGCATCAGCGCGGAAAATTGGGAAGACATGGATGCTAAAGCTCTGAGTTCGATTCAGTTGAGTCTAGCAGACGATGTTCTTCGCGAGGTGGAAGAAGAAACTTCAGCAACAGGTATTTGGCTGAAGTTGGAAGGCATATATATGACGAAATCGCTCACGAACAGGTTGTATCTTAAACAACGTCTTTATACGTTTCGAATGCGTGAAGTACACCCATTAAGGACCACTTAGACGAGTTTAATCGTATTTTGATGGACCTGAAAAATATTGATTGTAAAATCGAGGAGGGGGACCAAGCCCTAATTTTGTTATGTTCTTTACCGCCATCGTATGAACATTTTGTTACAACCTTATTGTATGGGCAAGACACCATATCCATGGAGGATGTTAAGGCCAGTCTTCATTCGAAAGAGTTGAGGAAAAAGGTGTCAGGAGAGGTTGATGATCATGCGGAGGGATTGTTTGTTAGGGGAAGAACGACAGAAAAGGGTGGTATGAGTAATAGGGAAAGATCCAAATCAGCAGTTAAAAATAAGAAAAAGGGAAAGTGCAATTATTGCAAGAAACCGGGGCACTGGGCAAGAGACTGTTTAAAACTCAAAGAGAAGGAAAAAGAGGACCAGAAAGGGGGTAAAAATATTGCCGGGGTTGCTGAAAGTTCAGATGAGTTAGATACTGTTTTATCAGTTACAGTGGGAGATTCTCGCTGTGATACCGAGTGGATTTTGGATTCTGGGTGTTCATATCACATGTGTCCGCATAAGGAGTGGTTCGCCACCTATGAGACGGTCAATGGTGGTACAGTTTGAATGGGAAACAACATGCCCTGCAAAACTGTTGGTTGTGGAACGATCCAACTCAAGATGCACGACGGTATTGTGAGGACTTTATCGGATGTTCGGCATGTTCCGGAGTTGAAGAAAAATCTTATCTCTTTGGGTGCTCTAGATTCCATTGGTTGTACTTTCACTGGTGAAGGTGGAGTTTTGAAGGTCTCAAGGGGTGCTTTGGTGCTGATGAAGAGTCAGAAGCGTAACAATCTCTATTCACTCATGGGCAGTACAGTTACCGGTTCTGCAGCAGCGATCGCTTCTTCCAAGGTTTCGGGTTCGGATTTGACTCGGTTATGGCATATGCGTCTTGGGCATATGAGCGAGAGAGGGATGACAATTTTGAGCAATCAGGGTCTACTTTGTGGGCAGAAAACTGAAAAGCTAGATTTTTGCGAGCATTGTGTCTACGGCAAGCAGTGCAAGGTCAAATTCAGTACAGCTGTTCATCGCACCAAAGGCACGGTGGATTATTTTCACTCGGATCTTTGGGGTCCCGCTGAGGTAACTTCTAAAGGTGGTTTTCGATATTTTATGAGTATTATCGATGATTTCTCTCGTAAGGTTTGGGTGTATATGCTAAAACATAAAAGTGATGCTCTAAGTACATTTAAACAGTTTAAAATTTTGATAGAAAATCAGACGGGTAAGAAAATAAAACGTTTGAGAACTGACAATGGTATGGAGTTTTGTCTTGGCGAATTTGATAAGTTTTGCAGTAATGAGGGCATTGTGAGACATCACACAGTGAGGAAAACCCCCCAGCCGAACGGTGTGGCTGAACGAATGAACAGGACTCTTTTGGAGAAGGCAAGATGTTTGTTGTCCAATGCCGGTTTGGGCAAGAAATTTTGGGCTGAAGCCGTTTCCACAGTTTGCTATTTGGTGAACAGGTCTCCGTCGACTGCTATTGAGTGTAAGACTCCGTTTGAGGTATGGTCGGGTCATAAAGCTGATTATTCCATGCTGCGTGTGTTTGGGTGTCCAGCTTATGCTCATGTCAATGAGGGTAAGTTGGAGCCACGTGCCAAGAAGTGTATTTTCTTGGGTTATCAGGCAGGTGTGAAAGGGTATCGTTTATGGTGTCCGGAATCCTCTAAGTTTTTGATCAGTAGAGATGTTACTTTTGATGAAAACTTTATGGTTAAGGGGTCTAAGCAGGTTGAAGGTGCAGTTGAGTGGTGAATTCGAGATGAAGGATTTGGGTGCAGCAAAACGGATTTTGGGTATGGAGATTAGCAAAAATCGAGTAGATGGCAAGTTGTTCTTGAATCAGAAGTCATATGTTCTCAAAGTGCTTGAGCGCTTTGCCATGCAGAACTCGAAGCCAGTCAGTACCCCTTTGGCAGCACACTTTCGACTTTCAGCAGAATTGTCACCTCAGTCGGAGGATGAGGAGAAATATATGTCTCAGGTTCCATATTCGAGCGCAGTTGGGAGCCTTATGTACGCCATGGTATGTACTCGTCCTGATATTTCACATGCAGTTAGTGTTGTAAGTCGCTATATGGGGCGACCTGGAAAGGCACATTGGGAGGCTGTGAAGTGGATACTTCGTTATTTGAAAGGGACTGCAGATGTGGGTCTTTTGTATGGGATTTCTAATTCGGGTAAGCAAGTTGTTGGTTACGTTGATTCGGATTTTGCCGGTGACCATGATAAGAGGAGGTCTCTGACAGGCTATGTGTTCACTCTATCCGGAAATGCCATTAGTTGGAAAGCAACTTTGCAGGCTACGGTCGCGCTGTCTACAACAGAAGCGGAGTATATGGCCATTTCCGAAGCTATAAAGGAGGCATTGTGGATGAGGAGAATTCTTTGCGAGCTTGGTATTGCACAAGGGGTTATTTCAGTATTTTGTGACTCTCAGAGTGCTATACATCTGACTAAAAATCTGATGTATCATGAACGGACCAAGCATATTGATGTCAGGTATCACTTCGTTTGAGAGATCATCTCACAGAAGCAAGTTGAGGTGAAGAAAGTGGGAACGGCAGATAACCCAGCGGACATGTTGACTAAACCAGTTTCGGTTGCCAAGTTCAAGCATTGCTTGGGCTTGGTTGGTATTTGTAGTTGATCGCTCCTTGGGGGCATTGTGGCGAGATAGAGGCAGAAGAGGGTTGCTATAATTAGTGATTTGGGTTCAGTGGAATTCAAGTCAAGGTGGAGAATTGTTGGAATTGTGCCTTGAATTTTCCTTTTTTTGGGAGAATTCCAATTGTGTTTAGGATTTCCTATTGCATTTAGGATTTCCAATTGTGTTTAGGTTTTCCTATTGTGTTTAGGATTTCCTATTGATTGTGCTTCTTATAAATAGAGGCTTTTGGGGATCCTTTAGCTATCTCTCATATTGTGACCTCTCCAGAGTTACGGATCATAGCCGGCTTTTTGTATCTCTTCTTCACCATTGATAGTGAACTCTCTCTCTCTCTCTCCTCGTTCGTGGACGTACCTCAATCTTGGGGGAACCACGTATATCTTTGTGTCGTGTGATTGCTTGTTGTTTTGTTTGCTTTCTCCCAAACTTAGACACATTCATAGCGTTCGTTACAACAGAAATAGCAAAGGCAATAGAGGTGGTAGATCCATCATATCCAAATGAAGAACCTGGACAGGTAGCAGTGGTTGTATCTTATCGAGCTTCCCCCAGAAAGAACCCATATCTAGGATGAGGATCATTGTCTATATCAATTTCGTCCAACTATGGATCAGGTTGTCTCTTAGCTAGCTTCTAAGGATCGAAAAGTTTCTTTCTTAGGTTGTTAAATACATATTATTTTTTGAATATTGATCATTACTTTAATTATTTTGATTCATAAAATCTTTTCTACATCAATATATTTAGTTTAGAGTATTTTAGATTTAAATGAGTCACATAACATTTTGAGCAAAACACCTGATCGAGCGTAACAACCAGAACTGAGACTTGAGTCAAAACCAACTCCACACCATACCCTTTCAACAAACCATCAGTCATCAAAGAAATCAAATTTTTTTGGCCCTTAAACCAACCCTAATTTGTCCCTTGGACTGTATACAACCATCACAAAAACCTACAGTCAACCCTTTATACACTAATATACTCAAGCTCTCATTTTCAATACAACAACAAATCAATAGATTGTTTAACTCTCGTTTTCTCATACCCTCTCCCTTGACCACGAAAAATAGCTCTGTCTCACTCACTTCCTCTCCAAAAATCACTCCCAAGAAACTTGGTGACAGCATACAATTTTATCAGCAACCTTACCCACACTATATATATCGTAGGGAATTTTGTAGATCTCATTTGATCACATATACTTTCTAAAAATTACTCCAGATATTGAATTAGTTCAAACACCATAGTGAAATTACTTGATATATTGATTTAAATTTAGACACTGCAATGAAATTATTCAAGGTATTGAATTCTTAGGCATTTGATTAAATTTAAACACTGCAATGAAATTATTCAAGGTATTGAATTCTTAGGCATTTGATTCCCAATCATATTCCTATTTCAACTCACAAAAATCCTAAGAATTTAATTCATAATAATCGTAATCATATTTTTACTCAATATTCGGGTCTTTCAAACATAACATTCTTACTCCTAAAATCACACTCCTGGCTAAGATAGACAGATTAAAGAGGGTGATTATTTTCCTTACTTTTGGGGCAAGTTAAAGTAATTTTCCTAGTAAACGGGTAAAGTTGCCGAAAAAATCACAATTGCTGATGGTGAAAAAAACTTCCTAAATTCTAGTCCTCTGACTTTCCATCTTTCTTTCCTTCTCTTCTTCCCTCCCTCACTACAAAAGCATTAACTGCACAAATAGATAGGTACAGAGATCAATCAACCCCATACCCATACACATACAGCCTCTCTCTATTCCCCTCCATTCAGTCACACTTTCTCTCTCCAAATCAAAAAACTTATCATTTTCTCTCTAGTTACTTCTACCCTCCAAATAAGCCTAGGAGGTCATTGTTGCCGCCTTTAACCCAAGTCATCTTTTCCAGTATTGTTTGCTCACCCTTCTACTATAAATCCTTGTCAGATGTAATAGAATCTCTGCATACCTACAATCATAAAGACTCTCTCTCTCTCTCTCTCTCTCTCTCTCTCTCTCAAATCCATCCCACTTTCTGCTCTTCTACTCATCCTCTGTTTCCTGTATTCAACTCTTCTTCACCATTGTTATTAACCTCTGCTTTTCTCAACCCAAAATTACATTTCCCTATTTTATTTTAGACGAAAAACAAAGGAGGTAGGTTTGTTCATGAAATTTCATTTACCTTTTGTTCGTGAAATTATCACCTAACATGGAAAATGAGGATTAAAACCAAAATATCGCTAGTTTGATCAGTTCTTCGTCAAATTGAAAGCTAATATTTTGCAGACATTTACGTAACATTTTACAAAGGGTTTCAAACCCTGTTTTCTCAAGCTCCAACAATGGAGGACAAAGGCCCAGATTTCTTCTCTCACAAAAATCCCACAACCATCCAGGTATATCCACAACCCGTTGGTTTTTGTTGCATACATATATACTCCATCAATTTTTTTTTGTCCATATTTAGACTTTTCTTTTCTTTTTAACAGAATATGTTCGACTTTTGCGCATACCAAAGTGTTTGTCTATTGGACTTTTGAATGAAATATTGTATATTTTTTTACCCTTACTTATTTTTTCTACGTAAAGTAAATTTTCAAAAAAATTAGGGAGTATATGTTAAAAAGTTAAATATTCTCTGGTTCGATTCTCTTTATTAACAACTCTGACCACTTCATTTTTCTATGGAGGACTCTATATCCACAAAAGCATGCCTGAAACACTGTGCATTACTAAAAATAAAATAATTAATTATTTTCCTTAATAGGAATGTGGAATTCTGAAAATTTGACGAATAAATTGAGACAGTGCTCTGTTTGTTGTG
This sequence comes from Vaccinium darrowii, assembly GCA_020921065.1. NCBI lineage: Eukaryota > Viridiplantae > Streptophyta > Magnoliopsida > Ericales > Ericaceae > Vaccinium > Vaccinium darrowii. The sequence continues at coordinate 22,454,803 of CM037154.1, read as the reverse complement.
TGGTTATTACTGTATTACTTATTATCCATGCTCTATTTTTTGTTGTCTCTATGTATTAGGTAATGGAAGAGTTAAAAGAGCTATGGGGCATGCCCTGCCCATAACAGCAATGAACGTTTTGTTGTACGTCAAAGCAGTAGTCTCTGAGCTCTTTCTAGGCTGGCTCGGCAGCCTAGAGTTAGCCGGCGGCGCGCTTTCCATCAGCTTCACGAACATCACTAGCTACTCTGTCTTAAAAGGCCTCTCCTCAGGGCTCGAGCTAGTCTGCAACCAAGCCTACGGTAGCAAAAACTGGGACCTACTTTCACTCCCTCTCCAACGCATGATCTTCATCCTCCTGATGGCAATCGTACCCATCACCTTCTTATTGGTCAACCTAGAGTCAATCATGATCTTCATGGGCCAGGATCCTAAAATCACCGCAACAGCCGCAGGGTACTATATCTATTCCCTTCCTGACCTCTTGATAAACACGTTATTGTAGACGTTACGAGTTTCTCTACGGTCACAGGGGGTGACAAAACCCATGATGTACTGTAGCTTTATTGTAGTGATTTTCCACATACCGCTGAATTATGTACTGGTGGTGGTGATTGGGTGGGGGTGAAGGGGGTGGTGGTGGCCTCGGTGGTGACGAATCTGCACATGGTGGCTTTGATAGCAGGGTAAGTGTACGTGTACAAGAAGTGGGAGGGGAGATGGGCGATGGGGATTAATAGTGGGGTGGTGGTGGTATTTTGGGGGTTGAGTCCCCTGTTGAGATTGGCAGTGCCTAGTTGTATAAGGATTTGTTTGGAGTGGTGGTGGTACGAGATTGTGATGGTGCTTGCTGCGTACTTGTCAAGGCCGAGGCTGGCGGTGGCGGCTACTGGGGTGATGATTCAGACCACTAGTCTTATGTACACTATGCCCATGGCGTTGGCTGGTTGTGTCTCTCCAAGGGTAAGTTCCCAATCCATTTCTCTGCCTCCTCCCCTCCTTCTTCGGTGACTGTATTTTGAGTGTTATGGCGTGATGTGTATCAATGTATTCGTTCGTACTTAGGGTTTTCGTAGTGACCCAAGCCACTACATTTTCGTGGTGACTCCAATTGTGGGCCCTCTGAAATCTTCACAGGGGATCAAACCGTTCATTTTTTTTTTTTTGGGAATGTTGAGTACATTATGTGTACAAAAAATTATGATTACCGGAGATTGGTAGACACACAATTGGTACAAATTTGTTCAAATGATATTGGCCATCCATATAAATGGTATTCAACCATATGGCTATCAATTTTCAATTAATCTGATTCTTTACATGAATGATCTACTCAACATTCCTAACAAATTGTACGGATCCGATCCCAAATACAGATTATAGACAACCCACCAATGAGTTCACTATGCAGATGTAGTGACTTGGGTCACTACGGGTGTCCCAAATTCCGTTCGTAGAATGTGCTCGTGTGTAATGTGGTGGAGCATATTCTAAATGCATACTTGCATTTTTTAAGTTACATCCTTCGAAATGATATTAGCATGCTTTTTTCTCATGACGTTGGTTAAATGTTCAATTATCTGGAAACGTTTCAATTGAGACTTGCTCTCACCGGTATTTTTTGTTTGGACTTTATCTTCTGTGTATTTACTGTAATTTAGTTGGTGTAACATGTTAAATTACTATAAACATCAACAAAAAAGATGGTTGTGGATAATAAAAAACAAGTTTGGAAACCACAAGGATATCACTTCTTTGCATTCGTGTGTTTTGAGCAACGGTCATCGTATTATTACTGAATTTTTATTAAAAATATTGTACAAAAGATTATGTTCTACTATAAAATATTTAATTGTTGGTTTCCATATCTATCATCGTCATCTTCCCTATATTGTTCACCCCCAAGATACGTATAATTAATTGAAAGATTAGTAAAAATTTCTTGTATTTATCATCTGATATCACCTCCAATTGAATGCACGTTATTTTTTCTTAAAATTATATGATTTTTTTGTATCCGTACTAGTGTTATTAAATTGTTATATATTATCTTTGCATACCAAAATCATCAATTTTCTCAACTGTTCCGGTTGTCGTGTCCATCATGTTTTAATATTCTTTGCAAAATGAATAATTGGGGTGCGAAAAAGAGATTATAGTTGCACTACATCTTGATTACTAGTTTTCACCATCTTGTTTTAGTACTCGTTTCTTTTTATTATTCAAACTCTTTTTCCTTTCCCATATGAAATTATTACATTCCGCCAATTGGTGTGCGCAAAATTGATTATAGTCTAAATGAAACGGTAAAATACAGGGGAAAAAAAGATGTGTCTTATTGTTTGAAATTTATAACCTTTGAAAGAGCACTATTGTTTGACATATATATGCATGGGTGTATAATATACATCACGTTTGCATATCAAAAATCCTCCTATTTTCTCACGTTTGCATATCAAATCATCCAATTTTCTCATATTTGCCGCGTCCATCATGTTTTGCTAAATAACCTACCCATCATTATCGAATATTGATAGCTTCCATCGTATTCGTCTTACTTCATTTCTTCAATAACTAGTCAAATTTTTTGTCACCAATCAACTTAATTATTATTATTGATTAATTTCCTCCTCTACCAGTTAGGACTAATTTTTATCTCTATATTTAAAACTAATAAATTTGTTCCGTACTTGTGCAATATTGATTTTACACCACAAGTTTAACTGTGTGATTTTCATAGGGCCTGCACCATTAAATACTAACTAAATATTGGGGGTTTTTACCAATATTTCATATTATAGTCAAGAAAATAAACAAGGCTATCCTTGTAGTTGAGATGCTCATTAGCTTGCCTGAATAATCGACAGAAATAAACAAGTGTGTGAAGACATTTTTGGTACATGCAGGGGATCGGTATTTCATGATCTACACTAAATAGTACTCCCTCCGTTCCATATTAATGTTCCACTACGAAAAGTCGTGCCATTTTTCAAATCAAAAAATGAACTACTTCCGTAAATCATTTTTTGAATTTTTTCGCACCGAATTAAAGTACTTGACGAGTACTTTAATTCGGTGCGAAAAAATTCAAAAAATGATACACGAAAGTACTTCATTTTTTGATTTGAAAAAAGGTAAGAGAGAGAAAGTGGGGACATTATTTAGGAACGGAGGGAGTAACTCAAAATGTTTCTCTTCATGAGAATGACTCTAAATGCTACAAGTGACACTTAATTAAAATTAAGATTTAGTAGGTAAAATTTTGTAAATATTAGCTAGGGCAATTATAAGCAGTTGTTATCCTTTTGGAAATAACAAAAAACATTCCCTTACGTATGGAAAAAAACCAATTACGTTTGAACTAGGAATTCCAGAATAGCTAGAGAACAGGTGCGCTCTGATGGCTTGGAGCAACCATCAAATGCCACAAAGATCACTTTATATATAGTCTGGTAACAAGGCAGTCAGTCGTAGGCGAAAGAGACCTTCCTTTGCTCCTGTCGGCGGGATTCGACAGTGCCCCCGGGTGTAAGGCCCTCCTCCTCAAACATGGCCCCTCAGGCCTAGGATTCTCTTTTATTCTTTTTGAATTGAATGGTTGTGTCTTCTTGCTTCAGCTTGACCATTCCCCTTAGGATAGTATTGTTAGGATTTCAAACAACGCACCACACGCACAGAAGCAGTAAAACAAGAAAAAACACGGCACACAATATACGTGGTTCGGCCAAATCAGACCTACATCCACGGGGAGGGGGATTTCACTATAATCCGGAGACAATCCGTGTTCTTGTGTTACACACTCACACTCAATCTTATAATAATGAAATCCTCACAAGTTCTCTCGTGTATCTCTCTCTCCAGGGAGTCACAACCCCCCCCCCCCCCCCCCCCCCCACACACACACACACACACACTCTGCCTCTCTCTCTACATTGTGCTACCACACATCAGTAAAATAGGCTCATTGAGTATTTATAGAGATACAACAAAAAAAAACCCTGATCCACTCCCTCTGGGCCTAAGCCCATTCAGCCCACACGGGGTGGAATCCCAACAATCACCTCCTCCACACCGAGTGGGCAAAGTCGTCTGCAACACCCCCATGTCGCCTCCTCCAATCAGCTACCTCTGGCAAGTGCCTGTGTCACTAACTAGTCGAGCATTCATGCACCACCAAATAGAGTACATAAACTCGAAAGAGTGTATCCTGGCAAAACCAGAATCCGCAGCCAATCAGAAAAAATCGAGTACCGCACCCCCTCAAAAAGAATGCCACCACTCATCCGAGTACCGCACCCCCTCAACTGGGATGCCTACACTCGCACATCTCAAACCCGAGATGTATGCGCTCACCAACAGAAGCGCTCGCACCCCTCAACTAGGGTGCCGGCACCCCCTCATCGAGTGCCCGCAGCTTCATCGTCGCGCTCTGCCACTCTAACATCTTGTCCTGGCAAGAGAATGCAGCTACCCTCTGCCCACACCAGAGGCTCACTCCTCCAAATGAGCTCACACACCATCTAAGATGAGGCTAACTCCTTCTATGACACCGCATCCCCCCATCAAGTACCTTCGCACCCCCAAAACCAGGATACACCTCTCGCGAATCTGGGATGTGAACAAATCCTGCTAGATCTCTGTGGCTCAAACTGATCTACCACTCTGACAAGCGCCTGTGTCATTCCCAAACAAGCATCTCCGCACCCCAACCGGGCACACCACTTGAATGAATGTATCCCTACAAGCCAGATCTTCCACGGTTGATCACAATCCTGCACCCCCTAACCAGAGTGCCTGCATCCGGGCATCCAAAACCCAAATGCTCATGCCCAATCACAGGACATAATCCGTGACTCCTTCTCTCCGCACCAACATGAGCTCATAATTGGAAAGATAATCCGGCACAAAAACACAAAAGAAAGAGAATACCATGATGCATCATGTGATCTCCATCTCAATCCCTCTATCCAGAGCTCCCGTGAACATATCCTGAACAGCCAGTTGCATCATCATTGCTGGCCAGCATCCTGCACACTCCTAATTCGACTCTCAGCGCATCCAGTACCATCCGGTCATGACTCCTTGGTACAATCCTGCGCCTATCCTGTGTGCATCCGCACTGTCGTCATCCCTGTTCGCGTCACAAAACACCCATACTGCCTGACCATGCCTGACATCAGCTTCATCTGCCACTGCACTCCCACAAGCTTGTATGGTGGCCTACCATCCAATCCAATGCAACTTGAATCACAACTACAAATCCTGATGATAGGTCTTTAAATCTGATTGAACCAGACTGCCTCCGATCACCATTGGCCAACGCCGACCTGTCACTCTAGTAAGCGCCTGTGCCATCAACCAATCAAGTGTATCCGCACCCACCAAACAGAGATGCAAAACTCGAAAGAATGTATCCTTGCTCACTAGCTTCTCCGACTAATCACCACGGCTCAAACACCGCGAATTCGCAATCACCCGATTGCTCCGGTCAACCTCCAATCTCTGCAAAGTCTGCCAATACTCCTGGTGTGTAGCTTTTCCAACTCTGCTCTCCTCTTTGTCACCTATCCGCCACTCCTGCCACTATCCTGGTCTCTCACCACTCTCTGTCAGCTCTCCTGGTTCTCATCCTGCCCCCTGGTCCATCCATGTTCCAATTCCAGCCTTCCTAGCACCCCCTGGACTCCCATCGAATCTCCCATGGTCTGCCTCCGACTCAACATCCTCCCATTTGATTGATCTGACCGTGGTGGATCCTCCCTAATCTCTCCAAATGTATCTAGGACTGCAAAATTCGACCTAAATCACACAAAACCAAGCCCACCAATGGATCCGAAACCGTCCAATTAGCTAAGTGTAGACACCCCGATTTTGAACCCAGGATGCACTCAAGCATTCCCGATGATGAAATAGACCAATTGTGCATACCTCAAGGCTAAGAACAAGGCTTGAACTCACCGAACCACCCTAAACCATTCTAACCCCTCCTAGAACAACCTTAAACCAACCAAAATGACCAAAATACCCTTCAAACCATCCATAAACCATTTCAAAACAAACCAAAGCCTACACCATCTTCTAGTACATTCAAAACCCTCTTTATTGATATATAATATGTCCCAATCCATTTTGAAATGAGGGAGATGTGTCCGTTTTACCAAAATGACTTGTTTTTCCGACCTTCTGAGGGTAAAATGGTCACATACTTGGATGTACAAATTATCTTGGGTTCAAACCACTTTGTTTAGAAAGTACACTCGACAAGCTTTCCAACGCTTCAAACCACGCACAAAACGGAGTTCGGTAGCACCCGGAGCGGCCCCGCAAAGTTTTACCTTTTGAGCAACAGCCTTGAGCGCTCAAGGCCCCAACCTTGAGCGCTCAAACCCAAAAATCTCACCTTGAGCGCTCAAGCCCACGGCTTTGAGCGCTCAACTCTGATCCAGATCAGTTTTCTGCAGAGCATCTAATCATGATATTCTACTGCAAGATGAGCGTCTACCTATGTTTTCTACTGCCTAAATACACTTCCTAGACCCTTGAACATCTCCTCAATCACCCCCCAAACTCAATTCAAAAATTAAACCCATTTCCCTCCCATTTCTCTCTCTATATAAACCTCCTCCACTCCCTTGACTGATCTTACACACTCTCACACCCTTCATCAGACCTCTCCACTCTCTCTCATCATTTCAATCACGTTTTAGCTTTTCTCTCCTCCATAGCCACCACCATCCATCATCTTCAACCTCCAAAACACCCCAAAACCTTCTTTAAAAGGCCTACAACACATGGGTCTTTGAAAAACCAACTACAACAGCCCCTCTCTCACTCAAACAAGCCATTTACAGTCCATACATTCCATCAATTTCGTCCAAACCTAGCTCTTCCATCAAAATCCACCTCATCCAAGCCAAAATCACCATTTTAAGCTCAAATACTCCATCATCCACTCAATCAATCATCCAATCAGCCCTACACTCACACTCTACTGTCCAAAACAACCCACATTACACTTATAAACATAGCCACTATCCATCCATTCATCAAACCACAAGTTCAAGCCTTAATCAAAGCCAAAAGGTAGAAAATCATGTGAGAAATCACTGTTTTGGTCTTGCTGAGGGAGACCAGTGGGCTCATTCAAGTTCCTCATACTTGAAATGAGCCTACAAGGTCTGAAAAGTATCAAGAAAAGCATTTTATTTTGGTAGGATTGAGCGCTCAAGCCCAAGGCTCTGAGCGCTCAATCTGTTTTCTAACAGCTTACAAATCTTGTTCTGAGCAAACCATAATCATTGATTTGGGGTTGTTTGATCATCCAATGTCATAAAATAGCAGAATTTGGCGATCTGGAAGTGGCTTGAGCGCTCAAGGCCTTACCCTTGAGCGCTCAATCCACTTTGAGCGCTCAAACCCCAACAGAAAGTCAGTCACAGTGTTTCAGCCATAACTTTTTACTCCGAACTCCGTTTTCAACATATTATATATCAAAACGTAGATAATTTGAAGGGCTACAACTTTGTAGTTTTATGTTCTTCCTGATTATGTCTCAAAACCCTCCAAAAAATGCAAATAGTGTCGGAAAGTCAAATAATTTTGCTCAAAATGGTGTCCTAAGTCCTATTTCTCTCTTTCATTGTCATTTTCTTTGTTTATATCATTCCACCATCGCATTGTACATTGCACAAGCATCCACCATCACTTTGTTCGTATTTGAATACTTGTTTATGTGTTTTCCCATTCCCATACTCCCCGTTATTTGCTCAAAATTGATCTTCAAACATTTTCAAAATCCCACAAAATGTTGAGTAGAGACCGGTTCACGGACCGGGCGAGTGGGGGTGCCGTAAAACCCTTCCCCTCTCGTAATCAAACCCCCGAATCCGAGAAATCTTTGGTTTCGCCATGATCAGTAAAATCTTTTTCAATGGGCAAATGAGTCATTTTTAATCGGTTTCTCGGGTTCGGACCTCAAATCCGGGTGGCGACTCTAACAACAATCTTCAATCTTTTCAAATGCGAAACCGCACCGATCTCGGTGGGCCGTCCACACTAAGAACAAGCCTCCTCAGTCCTCACAACCCAAAACGCTTCCGAACACTCAAATCCAGCTCAATCTAGCAACACAACCTGCTTCCGAGCCTTTACACAAAAAACGGAGCGCGCAGTTGGATCCTGAACGTCGAACCGAGTCGAAAACCGATACGAACCGGCCATGAACCAATCAAAATGCCCCTGAACCGGTCAAAGAACATAATCTGGTCTACCTCCGGACAGTTATCCAGTCTGGTCCGGTCTGAACCCGATCTGACTTTCCACTGAACCGCCGGTCTGAACCGGTTGACCCCTTTGAACGCCGATTTGACCCCTTTGACCAGACCTCTGATCCTTTTGACCCATTTGGCCTGGACCTTGACCTCTTTGACCTGAACCCTGACCTTTCTTACCCATATTTGAACCTTTTGCTGACGAGGCACCACGTCAGCATTGACCGACTGACGTGGCATTGACCATCCCGTAAGGCATCCACGTGGAAACTCTGTGCCTCTGACTCAGCACTGACTAGGTCGTCTTCATCCTTTGACCGCGCGTGACTTTCACGCCTGCCCGTAGATCTAACGCACTGATGTTCCGACAGCGCGTGGGGGCACATCCGGCTTCCTCCGGCGATGGGTCAACTTCCCCCGTGATCGTCTCTTCAAGGGCTACGCAACCCCGTACTCAAATCTTAGATTCGATCACGTTTTACGAGAACCCCACCATATCCACTGCTCGCCTCCGCCCACTCACTTTCAAACTGCGATTCTGACCCACTTCGGTGACCAAAACTCACTCCGAGCACTCTGTTGGATTCGTCTCTGAGAGTAGCACCTTTCCCTCTGATCAAAAACAAGTTTCATCACCTGTTTTGTCCGACCAAAGCTTTAAACAGTTCTCCAATGGCCTCCAAGTGATTTTTCGACTGCTCTGCGCTCTCCGGTTCTTCAACCCAAGCTCTGATACCAGTTGTTAGAATTCCAAACGACGCACCACACGCAACAGAAGCAGTAAAACAACAGAAAACACGACACACAATATACGTGGTTCAGCCAAATCGGACCTACATCCACGGGGAGGGGTGTTTCACTATAATCCGGAGACAATCCGTGTTCTTGTGTTACGCACTCACACTCAATCTCACAATAATGAAATCCTCACAAATTCTCTCGTGTATCTCTCTCTCCGGGGAGCCACAACCCCCCCCCCCCCCCCTCCCCCCCCCCCCCCCCCCCCTCACACTCTCTGCCTCTTTCTCTACATTGTGCTACCACGCATCAATAAACTAGGCTCATTGAGTATTTATAGAGATACAACAAAAAAAAAAACCCTAATCCACTCCCTCTGGGCCTAAGCCCATTCGGCCCATACGGGGTGGAATCTCAACATGAAGATAGATTTTAGTTCTAGTGGCATTGAGACTTGTCCTATCCCTAGAGAAATTTGTGGTTTCAATTTCCACTTTTGAATTTTAAAATTTGAAATGACCAACTTTTCTGTTGTTATCCCTTTTTTTTTTTTTTTTTGATCAGCAAAGGGAAGAACTTATTAAAAGAACTTGATAAGGGTACATCGAGAAAAAAGATATGGGAAAGAAAACATATCCATTTCAACGTTTCCATTTTTCAAGAGCACTATTGGTCAAAACGTATCCTAACATCCAATCTCAGATTTGTCCAAAAAAAAAAAGTTCCAATCTCAGAGAAAACATATCCATAAATTGTTAATTTCCAAAATTAATAGCAATATTATTGTTTTTTGATACGGATTGTTTTGCAATAGTTTTTGGTGCCATGGCACTTCAGTGTACTTGATAGGCTTGGGTCGCGCTAGTTTGAGCCTGATGATTTCATGGGCTGGGTTGGGCCAATTTGACTCCTAACCATACAACTTGAGTTTATGCTTTTGAGCCACAATTGTTGTCAAATTAATTTACCATGAAATATACTCCCTCCGTCCCTTTTTAAATGTGTTACTTGGGATTCTGTGCCATTTTCAACGGCTTATAACTTTTAATTTATAATAGCTTTTATGATTTTGAAAATTTTGTATAATAGAAATAATTAAGATCTATCAAACAAGATCCATAATGCATATGTTTTGAGGTTCACATTAAAAGTTATAAGCCGTTGAAAATGGCACAGAATCCCAAGTAACACATTTAAAAAGGGACGGAGGGAGTATATGTTTTGCAAAATTGATTCTGAAATATGAAACATTTGAGAATTGCCGTTCGTTTTTGTAACTTGGAATTTTTAAATTAAGAAAATGAGAATTTTGAAAAGGGTATCAGGCAAGTGGTGGTTAGCTCATGCGGTGGAGCTCTTAGATGCCCCACACTGCATCTCAGGATCGAGTCTCATTTCCCCTCCCGCTATGTGATAGATTAGGAATGACGAATGACAAAAAAAAAAAAAAAAGGGGTACCAGAAGCTGATCACAATGATTATAGTGCTTTTAGTTTTCTTACTATGGGTCCACGGATGCTCAAAAGTCGTGTACGTACGTTCAACCATGATACCCTATCTGTTTGCTTTGAATTCACATTTTGATTAATTTTTTCCCTTTTAAGTAGACTAGGCTTTCCTAAGACTTGTTTGTAGGAACTACTTGTTTCCTTACTTGCTATGATGCACTGACACTCCTATCTGTTTATCGTGACAAGGACAAGTGTGGAGCACTACTCCATATGTCATATCCAATAAACTGAAGTATTTTTAAGTAGAAGGCACACCAGGGACTCTATGTCTCAACTTGGACGTGAATGGAAACATGATAGAATCGATATAATGTTAAAATTTTACTTTGATGATATGATATTTTAAGAATACGGGAAAAAAATTACGAGTCAATGAAATTTGAGTATATAAAATCCCTGGTCAACTTGTGATATTTACAAAAGGAAAAATAAGAATTGTTAAGATACTACAGCTAGTTTTGGTTATTCTGGATGGTAATTTTATGTGAATAAGATTTAGAAAAATATCTTGATATATGTACATAATTTATTTTCATCTAACTAGACCTTCTATGAACTTTGAAGTCAATAAAAATAGCTCACATTTGTTCTAATTTAAATGACAAGTTGAATCTATTTAGTATATACTATAGTCTTTCTTTTTTGTATTTGTGCTTTGATTAGTCATTGTAGATATGTGCGTTGATTATTTGTCTAAAGTGGGACTTTGGAGCAATTAGTTGTTTTAAAGGATTAAGGCTTCAATTAGATTTTCTTGACCATTCAGATTTTTAATTTAGTACTTAGAGTTTTTATTGGATTTTGGTTACAATGTGTCATAGTTAGGGATTTTGATTTCTGAAAGTTATGATGTTTCTTTGTGTAATTTTTTAAAAACATTATGAAAATAAGTGCCCTCTTAGATTGAAATCCTGGATCCATCACTGCCAGTGATTTAAGATATTTATGCCTAAAAGCATGCAATTGAGTCAATTTATGACATGTAAGAATGAAAATGAGTAGTTCAATTTTCGTATGGGAACATTAATTAGTATGAGCACGCACTTAGGTTGAACCCATCAAATATGCGCATGAATGTATATAAATAGATGAACATTTTTTATATTTCTGGTAGGGTGAGTTTCCAAATGGATTTTATCTAGATTTTATTAAAATCTGATAAAATCAAGCCTTGATTTTATCCATTCATGTAGAGAGTTGATAAAATCTTAGATTTTTTTAATGCAAAAATCTAAGATTTTATCAACTCTACTCACGAATGGATAAAATCAACGACTTGATTTTATCAAATTTTGATAAAATCTATTCGGAAACTCACCCTTACTTGATTGCATCACACTTCCAGCCGGAAATCATTAAGGGGTTGTGATTGGTCGAATTTAGCATATGACAAGTCTTCTTTCGTCCACATTCTTTTTCCCTTGTTCTTTTTGCTTTGGGCCCATGCTCTATTATTGTTATGAAACTACTTGTTATCCACTTGCCCATACGTATCCATATGACTATTGGACCCTTTTTAGGCTTAGTTTGCCAAAAGATAAAATGAGGTGGAGGTGATAAAATGAGGTTAATTTTAGCAAATGAAGTGGGGAGGTGATTTTATCTCCAATGAATGTCCAGATTCATTGGAGATAAAATCACCTCCCCACTTCATTTGCTAAAATCAACCACTTAATTTTATGAGATTTTCATTTTAGCAAATGAAAAACTAAGCCTTAGTCGCATACTCATTCAGTAGTATCCTCGCTCTCAATCATCGCTCTGCACTTGTACTCTCAATTCTCGGTCTCTCGAGTTTTAGTAGTTTGTTATCTTTTGAAAAAAAAAATCACGCTCGCGCTCGCGTTCCCCCAACAATAGTGCGATACTAACAATAGTGGATAGGAACTGGGGGGGCCTGGCCTTGCCTTGGGGCAAAAGCGGGCTAATGTTCCAAACCTGAAACCATGACTCAAACTGTCTTCGCTTCGTTGAACTCATCACGTTTCAATTACAAGCTGAGCGGTTTTTGTTAACTCAGTGAGAATATCAAATTTGTTCAAGGTTGTAATCGATGTCTAAAATTAAGCTCCAAAATGTGATTTTATCACGGCTGGGTGACAGGTGTCCGATCTACTTGACTTTTATTTGTTTAACGTGTGGAGCTATGTAAAGTGAACGGTGTGGATCACATTTTTGGACTTGGAACAATGCTCAAATGGCTGGCACAGCAGATTCCTATTGGCTATGTATATATGGGACCCCTAAGTTTGTGAACCCAGGGCTGCTTTTTTTTTTCTTTCCTTTTTTGTTTCCTTCATATGTTATGATGAAACATGTTTTTATTTTGGCCAGAGATATTATATGCATCGCCAATCTTTTACTTTTATGCATAATTGACATGTTTTTCCTTTTAAACTTAATAGGATTTTTATTTCTGCTAATGATCAAATTATTCATGTTTACAGGTGGGCAAAGAGCTTGGAGCCGGGAAGCCGTACAAAGCCAAGCTTGCTGCAACTGTGGCATTGGGCTGCACTTTGGTGATCGGCTTCATCAACGTCATATGGACGGTGATCTTTAGAGAAAAGTGGGGTGCTCTATTCACAACCGACGAGCTGGTCAAAGCCCTAGTTGCTGCAGTCATGCCAATCATGGGGCTGTGTGAGCTCGGAAACTGTGGGGGTCTCTTCGCCGGAGAGAGCTCTTTGGACCTCTAGGAGTGGAACGGAGAGTGGTAGAGAGTGCAATGCAAGTCTGAACCGCCGCTGCTCGCCGGAGAGGGTCACCTGCACACGTAGATAATCACGTTAGTGCCTAGCCCGGACGGTGGTGGTCCGGGAAGGCACTCCGATGATTAAGTCAGTCACCGGAGCGAAGAAATGCACCAGAAATCTTAAAGAGAGAGAAGGAGTTATGAATGTAGTAAATGAGGAGAGAGGAGTCCCCCTTGTGGTAGTTGTGATTGGGTATTTATAGGCTGAGGGGAGAGTGCGTTCCACGCGCTCGGCGCTCCCCACGCGCCTGTCATTCGCCTTCGGAATGACAGGTGATATGACCCTTATCCCTGTTGCAGACGCCAAACCCTGACCGTCGTCAGGGCAGGTGAGCTCGAGTGGTCAAATCAACCTGAGATCTCTCCCATCGCCCACGTGCTCCTGCAGGCGGCGGTGGCAGAGCAGGTGACTACCGCATTTAATGCCTCATCATGGCATATCTAGCTTGTTAGACACGCCTCTACCAGACCAGATGTATCCGAGCTCCCACGCTGCCGAGGTCAACTGACTCGGCACGTGCGCGGCCCAGCCCCTCAGTCGCTCGGCGCGCCGATCGGCGGAGCCCCCGAAGGCTCTCTGTGAACCAAGCTATGAATGATATCTCCTCGGCATCAAACCGTTCGGCGGACTTTACTTAAGTCCATATTCGTACAGAACCGCACATCCGCGGTACCCACCGAAGGCGCCATGCGCTCGGCGTCATCCCGGCGGAGCGATCTGCATTCAGTTTTGCAGACTGAGGTAGTGCCCCTTTTAGCTCCCCTGCAACGTGGAGGAGGCCCTTGCTGACTCCCACGGACCCGGCCGCTACAATAGCCCCATCAACTTCCCAAGATGAGGGACGGCGAATTGTGGGAGTTGATACGATCGGAACTGCGGTCGGCTAAACGGTGGTCAGGGCACTATGCTCGGAGGGTTGCTGCGACGATCGGGGAACTGATGCTCCGAGACCCTTTGAACCCGGCGCTCGGATTGGATAGAGCTCGAAACGTCACATCGAGAAGTGACGTGAAAGGACGCCTGACACGCCGTGTCAGGAATCTGTGACGTGTGCTGAGGTTGCCGCCACGTGCCGCTGCGTGGTTGGTCCAAGCGCCGTCGCATGGATCCGCGCCCAAACGGTTTAAACTTTGGGGCAGGTGTCTCGATCTGATTGGCTGACCCTTCGCCTCCCGAGCCGGCGCCATTATGGCACCTATTGAGTAGGGGGGTTGTCCCCTATAAATACACGGGGGGCAGGAGAGAGAATCACCGGCACTCTCTCTCTCTAACATCAGAGCCCACACCGCGCCGTCGCCGCCTTGCTCAGCCACCCACCTCCGTCAAAATCTCGTGCTCAGGCGAAGATTCTTCCACCAAATCTCAGGTATTTCGTTCTTCTCTTGTTTCTCTATGTTTTTGTGAACTTTTCACGCATTTTCGTTGCATTTTGGGAAGATTTTTGGGCGTTTTTTCCCTTTTCGCCTTTTCCGTTTCTGTGTAGTTGAGTACTCCGGCGGTTTGTGCGGCGGAGCACGGCCGCCGGATTCTGGGCTCGAAGAACACTCATCGCGTTCTTCCGAGCGCGTGACCACCGCACGCACTGTCTTCAGCCGAGAGATACTTGAGCGAGCCGAGGGCCCCTACAAGTAGGATTTTGCCGAGGGCTCACCAACACGTTGGGCTCTCGGGATAAATGACACCCCGTGTGGAGCTCGGCAGGGGCCGAAGCTCGACCCTTCATATTTTCTCGAACTCAAACCTGTGCATATCGCTGACGGTTGTTTCACCCGTGCACTGTAGGTTACTGCTTGGATGAGCTCGGACTCCTCGGACTCATCCCCAGACGACGTTCTCGCCGATTACAGATTCGGCAACTTCGTTCAGGACCTCCTTCTCCGCGAGCAACTCAGGAGCCTCGGAAGAGGCTACAGAAGCCGAGCGCACTCCGTCCCTCCGCACACCGGAGTCCCCCCACTGAACATAACCCCCCTCCAAGCCATAACCCCCGAGCGTTGGGCGGAAATGGAAGCAGAAGCCCAGCGCGCCGACAGCGGCTCTCAGGCCACCACCTCCGCGCATAGCGTACCTCCTAATCCGAGTCCTGAGACCGAGGTTCCGACCGGGGTCCCTCTATCTCCTACCATCGACCCGACCGAGCTCCCGAACCTTTCCGGAGGCTGGGCTTCGGACGTTGAGGTGATTGAGATCGACAGGGAGACCGTGGGGTTCGACGAGCCCGAGCCCGTCGATGTTGTCGAGGTGGATGAGTTTCTGGCCCGGTCCCCACAGACCGAGGGGCACATCCCTCGCGATGAGGGTGAAGGTGAAGGATCCTCTCACCGTAGTGCCGAGCACCAAGACCAAGAACAAGCCCCCGACGAAGAGGAAGAGGCCGATGTCGATGGGGGCGTCGAATACGGGCACGACTGGGAAACGATCCCGCCGCCGAACCCTAAGCACGGGTCGTGCAAGTACGTCGACATGTACTTCGACGGATCCTCGGCCAAGCTTGCCAAGTTCCGAAAGGATTATAACATTCCCGAGGACGTGTCGATCGCTAGGCCAACCGACGGAAAAATCCACTACGTGAAAGGGCAGGTGTCCGTGCCCCTAATGGCCATTACCGAGGGCGGGCTGACCTTCCCCATGCCTCGTCTCCTTCGGCAATTCTTGGACGTGTACGAGCTCGCCCCTCACCAGCTGGTCACCAACGTATACCGCATCATTTGCTCGGTGGTGAGGCTGTCCGAGAGGCACAACATCCCCTTCCGCCTCGCCGACCTTATGGCGGTTTATACCGTGGCGCGAAGCCGAAGCTACGGCCGCTACTATTTTTCGAGGCGGCCCGAGTACCCTCACCTCATCGGTAAACTCTCAGACTCCGAGAGGCATGCCTGCGAGCTGGTTATTGTGAAGGGGAACTTCGAAACGGCCCCAGGCGAGGAGTCCAGGTGGTCCGTGCCTTGGAGCCGTGGGAGACCCAGTAAGCCGAGAACTCATACTTGCACGTATTTTTGTTTTTCATCTCTGTCGTTCGATGTATTTTTCTGATCTTTGCTCGTTTTTTTTTTTTTATTTTTTTATTTTTTTTAGATTGCAGGAAATTGACGAAGAAGATCGCCGAGGACGCGGACGACGACGTCATCGACAGAATCTTCGGCATCGGAAACCGCACTGCTCCCAGCATTCTCGGCTACGTGCCATCTTACAGGGGCTTCTTGAAAAGAGGTAAGAGTCCCGTGAAGAGGACCGGAGAGCGCCGAAGACGACTCTTTGATTCTGATCTTCAGCTCTCGGACTTCCACGGCCGTGAGCGGGTACCGCTGAGCACTCAGAACCCATCACAATCCCCCGCCATCGGCAGCAGCCCTGAGACCGATATGGCCAAATCCTCTGCTCTGAGGGAGGCCCAGAAGCGGGAGCGGGCTGAGAAGAAGAGGAAGGAGGCCGAACAGGCGGCAAGCCTTGAGTCCGGCTCCGTCGCCGAGGGGGAGGGGCTGCCGAAGAAAGCTCGGACGGCTGAGGCTTCGGAGGGATCCAAGGCGTCCTTGCCAACACCTCCTCCCCAGACTACCCCGACCGACATCCCGCCGAGGGGGACAGCCCCTAAAGACAAGCAGGTGGCTTCTCCGACGCTCGGGGATACGCCTCCCCCGGTCGAGAGGGACGAACCTTGGGTCCCAGTGATCCAGACCTCGCGCGGCGAGCCCGTGAAGAAAAACGCCAGCGTTCGGGAGAGCCGAAAGACGGCGATGACCCTGCTGAAGGCTCTCGCCCTGCCGAGGGATATGAAGGCCGAGTCCAACAACACGGCGGACAACTACGCCGAGATGTGTACTCACATCGTGAGGGTAAAATTTTAACCTTACACTTCGTGTTTTTCTCCAAGTTTTTGCCTTCGGCTTCTTACTCATGTAGTTTCGAATCTGTTGCAAGCTGGCCAGTCGGCCTTGGCTCTCGGCGATAAGGTATACAAACTTGGCGTCGAGAAGACCGAGGTCGAGAAGAAGCTGGAGGCGGAGCAAAAGGCTCGGGCGAGCCTGAAGAAGAACGCCGAGGCCCTCGCTGCCGATGGGCAGGAGCTCGAGAAGCAGCTCTCGGAAGCTCGCCGACTCCTGAAGGAGGCCGAGGAGAGGGCTATGACGGCCGAGAGCAAGGTCATGGCTGCCGAAAAGGATCTCCAGCGCGCCAAAGCCGAGAACGAGGAAAACATGGCTGCCGCTGACTCCAACGGCTATGAGAGGGGGAAACGCGAGACGCTGCAGCAGTTTGCCCAGGAGGCCAATGAGAACGAAGAGAAGGCCTTCGGAAAGGGGTACCTCCTCGGTCGAGCTGACTGCTGGCCCCAAGCCTTCGGCCGAGCCTACGACAACATGTCCGTCCCAGCGGATTCCGCCCTTCGGTCCTCCATTCCTCATGTGCCCAAGACCGAGGTCCCGGAGATGCCTTTCGATGATGAGGAAGAAGTTCCCGAGGGGGATGATGCCGAGCATGAGGCTGCCGTTGATGCTGCCAACCCCGACGCCACCAATGTGGGGGCTTAGCCCTCTTGTAGTTTTTCTTTCGAGTTTATGTATTCGGGGCCGAGCCCCCTTCCTTTTGTAATGTAATGAACGAATGTTTTTAACTTACCTTTCTCCTTTTGATTCAATGTCGTGTACGAATTTGCTCTCGTAAACAATGAATCGTAACCATCGAAACACACGAACTGGTAATGAATGATAGCCCCTGCTTTGGTGGGGGGTCGATGCCATAACGGCACCCTTCCGAAGCAAGAGAGTTAAAAAATTTCTCTCGGCTCTGCTTGGAAACTCAAGGAAGAATAGCCCCTGATTTCAAAGCCTGGCCGAGGGAAATATCGCGCCGAGCGACGAATCGAGACAATAGCCCCTGCTAGCTCGATAGGTCGGTCGTGCCGAGCGACAAATCGAAACAATAGCCCCTGCTAGCTCGATAGGAAAAATCGCGCCGAGCGTCGAATCGAGACAATAGCCCCTGCTAGCTCGATAGGTTGGTCGTGCCAAGGCCAGGGACTTCTCCTCGTGCGCTTGTACGTATCAGCGCCGCCCTTTCCGGTACGACCGTGTTTGTTCGACCGAACGCTTCACAAATCGTTTTGCCAAATAGATTCTTTTGCTCAACCGAACGTAGGCGCCCGTTCTACCGAACAGGGACAATTACTTGAATTTGAGAGAATAAAAAAAAAAAATGAGAGTCAACTAAAGATAGGATCTTATCATTGACATTCCAATTCCCAGGTATTACAAAAAGCTACCAAGGGAACGACAAACGTGTAAAGAAAATGGTAAGCATAAGATCCTAACCATAGAACTTCCTTAACTTTGAGGCGTTCCAAGGGTTGCTGACCGCCGAACCATCCATCTCAGCTAGCTTGTAGGCTCCGTAGCCAGCTTTGGCTGTGATACGGTAAGGGCCCTCCCAGTTAGGCATGAACTTCTTCTTATTTTTCTGTTGCACGACTGCTCGGAGGACGAGGTCGTCGATATTGAAAGGGCGGATGCGGACGTGCTTGTTATACCCCCGAGTGACCTCCTGTTGGTAAGCAGCGTACTTGATGTGGGCCTCGTCTCGGAGATCCTCAACCTGATCGAGCTCGGAGGCTAGGTGCTCATCGTTCGTGGCAGGATGGAACGCCTCAGTCCGGGCGGAGGGAGCAATGGCTGCAAGTGGGAGGACGGCCTCCGTCCCGTAAGCCATCGAGAAGGGCGTTCGGCCGGTTCCTCGTCGGGGGGTCGTTCGGTAGCCCCAGAGGACCTTGGGCAGTTCTTCAACCCACTTCCCGCGCTTGTTGGTCAACCGACGCTTGAGGCCGGCCGAGATTGATTTGTTCGAAGCCTCGGCTTGGCCATTTCCTTGCGGGTAAGCCACAGTTGAGTTATAGACGCGAATGTTCTTTTTCTTGTAGAGCGTCTTGATGGCCTCGGCGACGAATTGGGTGCCGTTGTCGGAGACGATAGCGTAGGGTATGCCGAAACGAGAGATGATGTTCTTCCAGATGAATTTTTCGACCTCGGCAGCCGAGATGTGGATCAGTGGTTCGGCTTCCACCCACTTGGTGAAGTAATCCGTGGCTGTGATGAGGTGCCGAAAGCCGCCGGGGGCCGTGGGGAGGACTCCAACAATGTCGAGCCCCCATTGGGCGAACGGCCAAGGGCTCGTAACCGGCTGCAGAGACATGGTGGGCTGGTGAAGGATAGGGGAGTGCTTCTGGCATGCTTCACACCTCTTGACGTAATCATCAGCGCTCCTCTTCATTTTTGGCCACCAGTAGCCCTGGGTTACGGCCCGCTTGGAGAGGGTGCGTCCCCCCGAGTGGTTGCCACAACTTCCCTCGTGGAGCTCACGGAGGACGTGAGGAACCTCGGCGTCGTGCAGCACGCGGAGGTCGGGGCCAGTGTAGGTGCGGCGGTAGAGTTGGCCCGTCGGGGATAGGAAGTAGGACGCCGACTGGCAACGAATGCGGTGAGCCTCTTTTTTGTCCGAAGGGAGCGTCTGGTCTCGGAGGTAGGAGATCAGGGGGTCCATCCAGCTCGGGCCGAGGGCAGCGATCGTCATGACGGCTTCGGCCCCCGGCTCGAAACTTGGGACCGCGATTTCCCCGAGCATAATCGTCCGTGTGCCCCCGAGCTCGTTGCACGCTGATCCGAGAGCAGCGAGGGCGTCGGCGTGAGCATTCTTTTCTCGACCGACATGGGAGAAGTGGACTGTCTTGAAGCTACTTTGCAATTCCAGAACATGGCTGATATATTTCAACATCCGAGCGTCGCCGGAACCATACTCACTGTTTAGCTGGTTCACCACCAACATGGAGTCACTGAAAACGTGTAATTCATCCACCCCGAGAGCGAGAGCGAGGCGGAGCCCAGCAATTAGAGCCTCGTACTCTGCTTCGTTGTTCGTGGCTGGGAAGCCGATGCTCACTACACATTCGTGGAGGGTGCCCTGAGGGGAAATGAGCACAATCCCAGCCCCTGCCCCTCGGCTGTTTGATGCGCCGTCCACGTGCATTCGCCAGGACTTGCCCGTATAGATGGTAGCTGCGCGGGGCGGAGAGCGCCTGCGAACGAGCCCAGACTGCTCGGGAGTGGTAGCAGCGCCACCTGTTGTTTCGGCATCTGCATCTTCGGCAGCACTCTCCTTCTGGAGATCGGACTCCAGCTTGGGTGTTAGCTCGGCGACGAAATCAGCCAAAGCCTGACCCTTGATCGCCGTCCGGGGCTCATACCGGATGTCGAAGTTGGCCAACTCCAAGGACCACTTGCAGATCCGATCCGAGAGATCTGCCTTTCTCATGACGGTCTTTAGGGGATACGCCGTGATTACCACGACGGTATGGCTCTGGAAGTACGGTAGGAGCTTTCTCTTGGCCGTGACCAGGGATAGTGCTAGTTTCTCAATTGGCAAGTACCTGGTCTCGTCTGGGAGCATTGTCTTGCTTGAGTAGTAGATCGGGAACTGCTCCAAGCCCTCCTGCCGAACCAGTGCCGAGCTCACGGCGTGTTCGGATACTGCTAGGTAGAGGTAGAGATCCTCGTCTTCCTTCGGCGTCACCAGCATTGGCGCTCGGGACATATAACTCTTGAGCTCGGTGAGCGCGGCATCGCATTCGGCGTTCCAGTCGAAGCCCCTTTTACTTGTCTTGATGGACTGGAAGAAGGGTCGGCAAGCATCAGAGGACTTGCTTATAAAGCGATTGAGGGCCGCAGCCATCCCCGTCAGCCGTTGAACCTCCTTGATTGTCGACGGTGCTCGGAGCCTTCGGATAGCTTCAAGCTGGTTGGGATCGGCCTCAATTCCTCGGCGGGTGACGAGGTATCCTAGAAATTTTCCAGAGCCGACCCCGAACACACATTTCTCTGCGTTAAGCTTCAAATCGTGCTTTTTGAGGATGGAAAAGATCTTACCGAGGTGGGACAGATGGTCTTCCGCGAACTTGCTCTTGACTACCATATCATCGATGTAGGCTTCCATGATATCGCCAAGCTCCTTAGCAAACATCTTGGAAACCATTCGTTGGTAGGTAGCCCCAGCGTTCTTCAAGCCGAACGGCATCACCTGATAGCAATAGGTGCCCCTCGGCGTGATGAACGCGGTCTTTTCCACATCCGCGACGTCCATTGCGATCTGGTGGTAACCGCGGTAGGCATCCATAAAGCTTAGCCTAGCGTGCCCGGCGGTTGCATCCACCAACTGGTCAATCCGAGGGAGGGGAAAACAGTCCTTGGGGCAAGCGTCGTTGAGGTTAGTGTAGTCTACGCATACCCTCCACTTCCCGTTCTTCTTCTTGACCACCACGGTGTTAGCCAGCCATGTGGGGTAAATCACCTCTCGGATAGCCCCCGCCTCGATCAGGCGGTCAACTTCTTCCACGACCGCATCGGAGTGGATTGCCGAGGAACGTCTCGGCTTCTGCACCACCGGTCTCCTTGCCGGATCAACATTGAGGGCGTGCGTGATGAAATCGGGGCTGACACCCGGCATTTCATACGGAGTCCACGCGAAGATCCCAATGTTATCCTTGAGGAAAGAGACCAAGTCGTTTCGGTCGGGGTCGGAGAGATCCGAGCCGATCATGAAGTAGCGGGTACCCTCTTCGTCGATGGGTACCTTGACCAATTCTTCGATTGACTTGTCCTCGGCACTCGAGCCAACGTCATCGAGAACTTGAGTGCACTCAGGGGCTTCGATCCAGTGCACCTGCTTGGGCGGCCTGCCCTCCCTCCGATCCTTTTGGCGCACGGCGTTGACGAAGCACCTTTTCGAGGCCATCTGATCGCCTCGGATGGTTTCCTGCTTTCCAGACGCGCCAATGAACCGAACGCATTGATGGAGGGTCGAGGCGATGGCGCCCATTGCGTGGAGCCAGCCTCGTCCCAGGATGCCGTTGTATGGGCTCGGGGAGTCCACTACTGTGAACTCTATCTCCAAACGCATCGACCCCGCCCGGACGGGGAGGGTGATGCTGCCGAGCGGATAGACAGGGAACCCGGTGAACCCGACGAGGGGGGTGTCTGAGGGGGCAAGCTCGTCACGCGTCCGTCCAATGGCCTTATAGGCCGAGTAGTAAAGGACGTCGGCGGAGCTCCCCTGGTCCACCAAGACCCTCCTGACGTCCACGTCGTCAATGCTGATCTCAAGAACAAGGGCATCGTCATGTGGGAATTGTAGCCCGTCCAAATCCCGTTCGGAGAAGGAAATGGTGTAAGGCTCCATAGGCTCCTCGTACTTTCGCTTTGGTGCCCTTCCGAGCGTCATCACTTGCATTGCTGCCTCCAACTTCTGC
Source organism: Vaccinium darrowii (assembly GCA_020921065.1). Lineage (NCBI taxonomy): Eukaryota > Viridiplantae > Streptophyta > Magnoliopsida > Ericales > Ericaceae > Vaccinium > Vaccinium darrowii. The sequence goes on along the minus strand of CM037154.1, from coordinate 22,432,263 downwards.
AGCTCCTCGTGCATCGCGTCGGCCCGGGCTTTGCCGACCGGTCCGTGGATTGTGACAACCACCCCCGGGCGCACCCTCTCCCCAGGCGGCTGTTGGTTCTGCGGTTGCCGGAGGGTGGCTTGCTGGTTTGGCTGAGGAGCAGCTCCTCTGAGAACTGTCGGCGTCCGAACGCGGTCTATCCATTCTTCCATGCGACCCTCGGCGACCAATTGCTCGAGGTGCGCCTTAAACGGTCGGCACCCCGTGGTATAGTGCCCCATCTCGTTGTGATATGTGCACTTTCCTTTCTGGGTGGGATCCGACCCCATCTTCTCCTCTGGCCAGTAGAACCAGCGCTTCCGGCCGACCTCTGCCAGCAGCCTGTAGATTGGCATGGTGAAGTAGGTCGTCTCGGCGAGGTAGTCGTTGTCGTTTCTGGGGGGCCTTTCCCATCCCCCTGCTCCGTTATTGTCTCTACCGGCGTCTCGGGGACCCCTATTCCCGAAACCTCCTCCTTGGTCGCTCCTCCCCTTCTTCAAGGTGTTGACTTGCTTTCTTGCTTCCTTCGGTGCGGCCTTCCCAGTGTCTCCCTTGGTCGCTCGGTCGAAGAGATGCTCTTCGAGCTCTCGGAAACGGTTCACAGTCTCCATCAATTCGACCATGTTCTTCGGCGGCCGGACCATGAGTTCCTTGAAGAGGTCAGAGTGGCTATCAAGTCCATTTTTGAATGAAGTGGAAGCGATCTTTTGATCACAGCCTTCCACAAGGCTGTACACCTCCCAGTACCGAGCAATGTATTCCTTCAGGGTCTCATCCGAGCCCCTCTTCATATTGACAAGCGCGTCGAGCGTCTTCGGCTGTGTGTTGCTAGTCACAAACCGCGACGTGAACGCGCGCTCTAGCTCGTCGAAGTCGTTTATAGACCCCGGAGCGAGCTGGCCGTACCACAGGAGCGCCGCTGTCCCGAGACTCATAGAAAACGCTCGGCACATTAGGGAATCGCTATGGCCGTAGAGCTCGGAGACCAGGCGATATTGCTGGACGTGGGTGATTGCATCAGTTGTCGGCTCATACTTATCAAATTTCGGGATTTTGAATCCGCGCGGCGGGGCCGCCTCTGTGATTGCCCGGGAAAAAGGAGATTGTTTCGACTTCTCTAACCTGGAGTCGGCGGGATACGGGCGGTTGAGGTCGACCGCTCGGTTTTCCCAATGGGTTCGTTTTGCTGGCCCGGCGGCTCGGTACTCCTCGGCGTGGCCGTCCGCGTGCACGTTGCTTCTCTCGGATGACAGCCTTTTGTTTCGCCCGTCCCGGGTCCTCGCCACTTCTTCCCGAGGGCGGCGGTCCCCGGCGTCGAGCTCGGCATGATAAACTTTAGTTTCACCGGTCTGCACGTTGACGAGCACTATGCTGCCTCCGTCGTTTCGCAGCGTATACCTGTCCCCGGGCTTAAGACCGTTGTTTTCGTCCCGGCCATGTCCTGCCGAGACCTCAACTGGGTTGGTGGCCCTGTTGCCGCGCGAACAATCTTCCCGGGCGTGGGGTATCCCGTCCTGGGCGCCATGCCCATCCTCCGATTGGCAATGGCACCGGTCACCTCCCCGATCCCCCGATTGGTTATGGTTACGGTTATCCCCCCGTTCTTCGTGCGCTCGGGATTGGCCGTCATGGCCTTGTGGGACGTCTGCCAGACCCTTCCCCTTGTGCCGTCGCCGTTCCGCCTCCCGGGCGTTGGGCGTTCGGGCGCTAGAGGCCGTGGCGCTATCTTCGGCGTGGTCGGTCCGCCGAGACTGACCGCAACGTGCGTGTTGCTGTTGTGAACGCGCAGTCTCCGTCGGGACGACAAGTGTACCGCCTCGGTGGTCTACCTCCACGACCTGTCCGAGACGAGAAAAGACTGGGGCCCGTTCTTCATTATCAGTCCTCGTGCTCGGCGGTGGCCTCCGAGTTCTTGTCCGTCCGCCGGACCTCGATCTCGTGGGTTGATTTCTGGCCTCCTTCATCGCCAGCACTTCTTTCCTTAGCAATGCCAGTTCTGCCTCTATGGTGAGAGGAGGAGGTGGGGGAAGAGCTCCTGTGTGCGCCGGAGTTGTAAGGTTATCAAGCGAGAGGACGTTTCCATCCATGTTGAAGAGGATGTTACTGGCACCGGCGTTGCTGGGGCCGGCGCTGTTGGTGGCTACGGTGGACGCTCCAGCCCTGTTGCCCGTCAGGGGAGGAGTGAGCCCTAAATCACTCCTGACCTGGTGGTACCGGTACCGTTCGGCGGTGTTACGAAACTCGCCGTCGGGACCAAACGCATCAAGGCCCAGAGTGAGGTTGGCCATTTGAGCAGCAACTGGAGGGGTTTTTGAAAGAAGAGCCCTTGGGGGATGGCAAGATACACCACCAATAAGTTTAGAGAAACTGGGAGGAGTGACTTCTTTAAGTCCCCAGCGGAGTCGCCAATTGTGGGGGTCTCTTCGCCGGAGAGAGCTCTTTGGACCTCTAGGAGTGGAACGGAGAGTGGTAGAGAGTGCAATGCAAGTCTGAACCGCCGCTGCTCGCCGGAGAGGGTCACCTGCACACGTAGATAATCATCGGAGTGCCTTCCCGGACCACCACCGTCCGGGCTAGGCACTAACGTGATTATCTACGTGTGCAGGTGACCCTCTCCGGCGAGCAGCGGCGGTTCAGACTTGCATTGCACTCTCTACCACTCTCCGTTCCACTCCTAGAGGTCCAAAGAGCTCTCTCCGGCGAAGAGACCCCCACAGAAACTGTCCACAAACCACTGGATGTGGGATCCTGCGTGGGACTGCCAGACCGGCTGTGGGTGCCCATATCAACCTAATGTCTTTTTACTTTGTGGGCACTCTAGTAGCCGTCGGCTTAGCGTTTTGGCTGAAGGTCGGCTTCAGTGGACTGTGGTTTGGGCTCTTGTCAGCTCAAGCCGCTTGCGCCGTGTCTGTTCTACATGTTGTGTTGGTGCGCACTGATTGGGAAGGTGAGGCTTTGAGGGCTAAGAAGCTTACAGGAAGTGGCTTGAAGATGATTAGTAACAATGGGTCGAGGAGAGAAAATGTTGAAAATGGTGAAGAGAGAAAAGGGTTCTTGGCAAGTGATAATAGCATGGATGATGTTTTGTAGTGAGAGACGCAGTGCATGTGTGGTATTAACTTAAAAGATAATTTGAGAGAGGTAATGTAGCTTCTTTTTAGTTGTCAAGAATTTTGTGAAAGAAAAGTTACTTTTGGGAAAATGCGGTATGGTATATGAAAAAAAGGAACACTTTAGGGGAAAACTTGTAAGAAAATTGATATGTACTGTATTTGTTTAATTATGAGTAGAGCTAGATTTTTTGCTTGGCTAGCTGGCTGGTAGAGGTAGTCACTGGCGGAGGGAGGAAGGGACAAATGGGGTCAACTGACCCCTCTAAATCTCAAATTTCTACAGGGATAGTACTAGTCTCCATCAAAAGATTACTGATTGACCCCTCTTTATTTTTATTTTTTTGGCTTAGCCTAGAGCTGATATTTGGTACAAACTACAAAAAAGGATGGCAAATAGACTCCTCCTTATTCAGAAATCCCCACCTGCCAGTGAACGATTGCTCTCTCTGCTCTAGCAAAGTCGAACGTTCTTGTGAAACATGGTATCCTCTCTCTCTCTCTCTAGGCAAACAAAACTAAAAGTCTGAACCATTTCTCTCTTTTTTTTTTTCAATCTCAAATGCTCAAAATCAAAATTCGCACTTGTTGGGGAATTTTGAAGCAGATTTCGACAATAGGAATAAACAAAGGGGATTTTGGAAACCCCACGTAGGGGCCCTCTTCCCACAAAGGTCCTAACAAACCAACGTTCATACTAGCCTCAGCTGCTAAGAGGACTCATCCGCCAGGCGAAGGCCCTAGGCAAGGTTCGTCCTAGCCCCTCCGCTGGGCAAGAGCGCTCGAACAGAGCGCTAGGCGAAGTGCGCTCGAATGGAGCGCTTGGATGAAGCGCTAGGCAAAGCCCTCAGGTGGCTCAAGAGGTTCACAAGAGGTTGGACCCCCTTGGACTTGTCGAACGGTCTCCCGGGGAGGGTCTGCAGGAATGACAAAGTAACAGGGGCCAGGTTACCGGAGGTGCAGTCTAGACCTCGGCAGCCTTGGGGCCTCGGATGGACTCCTCCCCCTCGGGAAGCTGTGCCCGGATGGAGGTCCGTATTTGCCTCGGCAGCCTTGGGGCCTCGGATGGACTCCTCCCCCTCAGGAAGCTGCGCCCGGATGGAGGTCTGCATAGGCCTTGGCAGCCCATGGGGCCTTGTCCTCGAGCACCATCTAGACTGAGTCAATCGACCTCGATACCGGAGGGTCACGTCAGATGTCAGGGGCTTGATCGAGGCACGCCTGACAGTCTGAGCGGCTCATTAATGAGCTCAACCACCCCGCATGCAGTGCATTTATGGTGACAGCCACCTACCCTGCAGGCGTAGATGGATGAGAATGTCAACGTGACAGGTGACTCCTATGGGAGAACAGCAGCCGAGGCGCCCCTTGAGGGACAGACGTCAATCCATGCATTTAATGCGATGGTAAGGACGGAGCGCGTGAGATCCCCCAGGAGCGTGGGGGACACGCTCCTCCCTGCCTATAAATAAGGCCCTCACCTACCTCACTTGGGGCGGGGGCAGGACACTCTTTACTTACTTTCTCTCTCTAAGTTCTCCGCTATATTCCTCCCTCAGTCGCTGACTTTACCATCGGAGTGCCTTCCCGAACCACCACCGTCCGGGCTAGGCACTAACGTGGTTGTTCCTTGTGCAGGCCTCCTTCTCAGGCGTGCCCCCAGGGCTCCCACCTCCTTTTCAGGCATGCCTCTAGGGCTCCGGCCTCCTTCTTAGGCGTGCCCCTAGGGCTCCGGCCTCCTTCTCAGGCGTGCCTCTCGGGCTCCGGGCTCCTTCTAAGGCGTGCCCCTGGGACCCCAGCCTCCTTCTCAGGCGTGCCCCCAGGGCTCCGACCTCCTTCTCAGGCATGCCCCCAGGACCCCCGCCTCCTTCTCAGGCGTGCCCCCAGGGCTCCGGCCTCCTTCTCAGGCATGCCGCTGGGACCTCAGCCTCCTTCTCAAGCGTGCCCCCAAGGCTCCAGCCTCCTTCTCAGGCGTGCCCCTGGGATCCTAGCCTCCTCAGGCGCGCCCCTGGGACCCCAGCCTCCTTCTAAGGCGTGCCCCCAGGGCTCCGGCCTCCTTCTCAGGCGTGCCCCTGGGACCGCAGCCTCCTTCTCAAGTGTGCCCCCAGGGCTCCCGCCTCCTTCTTAGGCGTGCTCCCACGGCTCCCGCCTCCTTCTCAAGCGTGCTCCTGGGACCCCAGCCTCCTTCTCAAGAGTACTCTCAGGGCTCCGGTCGACGTGCTTCTGAGACTCAAGCCTTCTCCTCCGACGTGCTCCTAGACCTCCGATGAGGTTCAGCCAGTCCTCCTCCCTCTCCGTACAGAACTAGATGGCTAAAGAGGCCATTCCGGTGAAGCGCCCCCCACACCCCATCTCTTGTTAGTGCAAATCCAAACTTGAATGGTTGATGGTTGTGAGTTCCATAGTTGACGGATTTAGAAATACTTAAAGGCTAAAGCATGGAACTGTTGTTGGCTATTGCTTTGGATCTTGAACGCTACGTTTGTTTGTCAATGTATCTACTTTTTTTATGTACTTGATAATCTACTTGTTTTTTCTAATTAGCAAATTGGAAAAGCGAATTGCGCATAGTTTTAATTCTTGTCCCCTCTAATAAAAAATCCTGGCTCCGCCCCTGGCACCACCTAGGCAACTATTTGGCCAAAGGCCCTTCACGCCAATGTGTACAGAAAGAGTATAAGGGAAGTGGAGAGCGGTGTATCCTTTAGGGTTGATCGTTTATACCTTTTATGGAATTCTCCTGGCTGATACTCCAAGTTAGCACGAACACGAGCACCCAAGGTTGATCAAATCCGAACATGACGAAGTAAGGAGCAAGTTTGTAAGATACACGTGCACGAGCTGCCTTCCATGAATTACAGGGGTAATACCGTCCGGGTTCGGTTAGAAATGTATCATAGTTAAGACGATCCACCCGAGGTTGATCAAATCCGAATATTAGGATCTGGGTCATCCGTTCGGACTCGAATGAGGAAGTTCGGCTTACCTCAGTGGGTGAGCCCGAGATGGCTAATTGATCTAAATGGACCACAGGACCATACTATTTGGTCATATGTAAAGTTAAAGCATTAAATAATGACTAGCGAGAGGCCCATGGACAAGGCCCGCGAAAATTGCAACCGGTACTATTAAAGTAATTAAGCTCCTCTTAAAGAAAAAGTAATTTCAGACGTGAAAAATCAAAATTTCCATAATCCTAGTTAGTACATTATTTCAAAGAAAGCACAAGTTTTATACAATAATCCTAAATCAAAGCATAAGCCAGAAAGAGGTAGAAAGAAAAAAAAAGCATGGTGAAAAATTAAAGGCAGTAATAAGACTTGAAAATAAAATTAAGACGCAACAATTAGGAATTGTATTGACTTTGTTATCGGGGCCACCTGACAAAACGTGAGTTCTCCTCATATTTTTTCTGTCATCACCTTTGTAATCGTTCATTTGTATCGATGGATATCTTATGTTTCTTGGTTCAAAAAAACAAGGGAGAGTTAATTAGACATCCTGTATCAATAATATCATTATGATTCCATCCTACCGAGTTTGAATACTTATGATTACATCATGTCTTTTAAATAATACCCAAAATGCCCTTTATCCAAAATTAGGATTTTTATGTTTATTCTGTAAAATTACCGAAGTGGTAAATCAATAAACCATATTCACTATGTAATGGTGGATTAATTTACCATTTTTTCACCAAAGTGGTAAAACAATAAACCATATTCACTTTTATTTAACTTGCCTTTATGAATTTGGCTAGCTAGCGCAGCGGCTCCTTTAAAAATTTTAACATTCTTTATGTTTTCATCCCAAAAATCTTTACCCTTCCATCCTAAAATCCTTATGTTTTCATCCCAAAAATCTTTACCCTATAGGCAAACATTTTTAGGATGAAAACATAAGGAATTTAGGATGGATTTTAGGATGCCAACATTCTTTATGTTTTCATCCAAAAAATCTTTACCCTATATAGGCAAAGAATTTTTGGATGAAAACAAAAAGAATTTAGGATGGAATTTAGGATGGATTTTAGGATGCCAACATTCTTTATGTTTTCATTCCAAAAATCTTTTACCCTATAGGCAAAGAATTTTAGGAAAGATTTTTGGGATGAAAACATAAAGAATGTTGGCATCCTAAAATCCATCCTAAAATTCATCCTAAATTCTTTATGTTTTCATCCTAAAAATCTTAAATAAGAGGGTAAAAATTTTAGGACGGATTTTAGGATGCCAACATTCTTTATGTTTTTATCCCAAAAATATTTACCCTATAGGCAAAGAATTTTAGGATGAAAACATAAAGAACTTAGGACGAATTTTAGGATGGATTTTAGGATGAAAGCATAAAGAATTTAGGATGGATTTTAGGATGAAAACATAAAGAAAAATCATGGTTAAAATTATTTAGGGAGCCGCATGCGCGTGCCAAATTCATAGAGGGAAGTTAAATAATGGAGTAGTGAATATGGTTTATTGTTTTGCCACTTTGGTGAGAAAATGGTAATTTAATCAACCATGTTCATATGTCCTTTAAAAGATGGTTATTATACAATGAATATGGTTTATATTTTACCATGATTTCACATAGTAAACATGGTTAAAATTTTTAAGGGAACCGCATGCGCAGGCCAAATTCATAAGGGCATAATGGTCCGATTATCTAGTTTCAGGATGAAATTATAAGTATTCAAACTCGGTAGGATGGAATCATAATAATAATATTGATATAGGATGTCTAATTAAAATTCTCAAAAACGAACATAAATTCCACATTCAAAATAGCGAATTAAAACTCCACTTCAAAAAATAAATAAATAGAACACTCCTAATGTAACAGACAAATAGATAATCGTTGTTTTGCACATACTCCGTTAGTTTCTACCAGTACATTTAAAACATTTCATGTGATGAACTTTTGAAGCTACATAACGAAGATGTCAAAAAAAAAACCTACCCTCCACTTGGTGTGTTTAGATGATTTTTTGGAATATAATCATACGATGACAAAAAATTGAAGAATAACTCTTTAAGTTTTTTATGTCAGGAATAATTTACACTAAAGAAAACAACTCATAAACGACTTGCAAAAGCTTCACTCAAATACTATCATTCTTCTTGTAATTTTATGACTAAAAGTATCGATAATAATTTTTTAGGGAGGCCTCTTCTTGTTTCAAAGTACTTCATGTATTTTCAAACATTCAGTAGAATTTAACTTGTGTTTAAAAATAGAAAAACCCAAAAAATTCATCATATGTATCTCATTACATATAACTTTTCTTTGGACTTTTATATTAGGGGTGCTTTGTGTAAAAAACCAAAAACCAAAAACCAAAAAACCACTTTTGTCCTTATTCAATTTTTTTTTGCATTTGTTAGTTTCGCATCAAGATTTTGTGGTTTCTGGATTCCTCTCGACGAGACGAATCTAACAAGTATAAAATTATGGTCAAAACTCAAATTTTTTTGAATAAAGCCAAAATAGGTGGATTATTGGCCAATAATCCAAGTATTTCGGCTTTATTCAAAAAAATATTTGGTTTGACCATAAATTTATACTCGTTAGATTCGTCTCGCCGAGAGGAATCTAGAAACCACAAAATCTTGACGCGAAACTAACAAATGCAAAAAAAATTTGAATAAGGACAAAAGTGGTTTTTTGGTTTTTGGTTTTTGGTTTTTTACCCAAAGCACCCTAGGTATCAAAACATAACGGACCCATAAAATTTGAATTTTTGAGGGGCCTGAAATGATTGCATCTTAGCCTTTAGCCTAGGGCCAACACCGGTCACAAACACAAATATCTATACACTTACAAATATTTGTGATGTTTGAGAGACTCATTTTTGCCTTTATTTTCTCCAAAATATTCATTGTATGCATCTCATTACGTATCACTTTTCTTTGCACTTCTACATAAGGTGTCAAAATAGAATGGGCCCATAAATTTGAATTTTTTATGGACTTAAAATGATTGCATCTTGGCCTTTAGCCTAGGGCCGATACCGGTCACAAACACAAATATGTGTACTCTTACAAATATATATACACTTATATATAGGTGATGTTTGAAAGACTCATTTTTGCTTTTTGATTTTTTCATTATTCTTTTTTTATTGTTTGACATCCAACCTCTATAATTCATTCTCCTATCAGGCGTTTTTTATTTTCAAGTTTCAAGAATAGAAGCCAGAAGTAGGGTGTATGAGCTTTTTGACTTTTCTCATAATCCCAAAAGCGAAAAAAAATGTAGAACAACCCTGCTATGGATACAACACTTTTGCGTACAACACTTGTATAGCATTTGTGTGGGACCATTTCGAGGTCTGACACAAATAATCTGAGCTGTTCAATTTGTTTAAGGAAATTTGAAGGGCCCTTGCAAAAAATTAGCTTTTCCAGATATCGGTAAATGCTCAATCCATATGTTCTTTTTTTGGTATCTAATCGCACAAACCCAAAAAAAAAAAAAAAAAAAGTATGGATCAAGCACTTACTGATATCCAGAAAAATTGATTTTTTACAGGGACTTCAAAAAAATTTGAACAAATTGACAGGCTCGGAATATTTGTATGGGGAGGGACTTCAAAATAGGTACACTTGTTGTACAATTGTTGTACCTATAGCAATTTTGATTTTGATAAGTAATAAACGCAAAAAGTAAAAAAAAAAAAAAAAAAATACAACGATGTTGTGTACAATGATAGTGGCAGTTCCAAAAAAAAAGAATTACTTTCTTTCATAGTGCCAGTTGAGTAAGTTCCGGGCGTTCATGAAGTCAGCTTGTCGTTTTGTTCATGTACAGGTGTTGAAGTTCTTTCACTCGTGGCAAAAAGGGTCTACGACTTGTCATTTTAAATTCAAAAATGATAGAAGAATTTAAAAAGTATAAATTTATTAGTCAAATTTAAAGTTTTATGAATAAAGACGAAAAATTTAGCCAAAAAATCGATTTTTTGGATTATTCTTCGTCTTTATTCACAAAACTTTAAATTTGGCTAATAATTTTATACTTTTTAGATTCCTCTCGTCGAGACAAGTCAAGATACCACAAAAAATCGACCAAAAACTAACAAATGCAAAAAAAAATTGAATAAGGACAAAATCAAAAAAACCAAAAAACCATTTTTTTCAATTTACCCAAACCACCCCATAATAGCGAAAGGCCGACAGGCAAGGCATGTGAAAAATGACAATTTGCCCGCGGAAAATAATAATTTGCCCATACATAGCTAACAATACTCCTTTACTAAATTGGATAATTTAGCAATTAAGCTCGCATATGCCAAAACAAAATTTCCATAATTATAATTATTACATTTTTATTGTTCAAATAAAACACGAGAGGTATCCAATAACCCAAAATCAAAGGTATAGGGAAAAGAAGTAGGATAAAAAATTAAAGGTAGTAATACAAATTAACAATGAAACTCGCCAAATGAATGCAAGAAAAGGGAAATAAATTAACTTAAAATTCTATAGGCTTTGCCGTTCAAAAAAAAATTCTATAGGCTTTATTATACGAGAATTGACTACATTGTGAAGTCAAATCTAGAAAATAAGAGGAAAAAACACATTTAGATTCAGTTTGTGGTGTAAACCAAAATTGAGATCATGTATAAGATACCATTTCATGCCATTGTGGTTGGTTTGATGGCAGAAAGATTAATTAGCCACCATCTAATGTAACTGGTATCAATTTATCATTCATAAATCGGACCTTAAAATATTTATGTATATATAAATATAACATACTCCATAACAGGCAAACACAACTCAAATTGGCTGGCTCTAGATTTTGGGGTCTAAAGTGAAAATAAAAAAAATGAAGCAGCTTATGCATTTTCACGAAAAAAAAAACAAGTATAACCATTTGGAATTTTTAAAGCATTGCTTAAATAATACTAACAAAAAAAAGATCGATTATTATAAGATTTTAAGAGCATCATTCAAATCATTCTTAGCAAGCAAAAGTATTAATTAATTATGTTTTTTTTGGTGTCCCAACCCTCTTATTCACCACACATGGTCGTGAATTCATACACTTAGTATTGAGCTCCACAGGAATGTGTGGTGAAGAAAATTGTTAGGACACCACGTGACTGTGCCTCCCGACCACCCAATAATTTTTCTTATGGGTGTGTGCCATGGGGAGTTTTCACACCCTCAAATTGATATCCACACCCCATTTTTTTTGTCTTTCAATAAATTTTTATGTGTAAATTTTTTTACTAAATGACAAAAAAGAGTGGATATCATTTCTTTTCTAAATTAATTACATTTTTCTTTTCTTTTGTTTTTTCCCCTTGAAATTAGGGGTTAGACCTTCCTCCTTTGAATACTGAAGCCAAGCCAACCCCAGGGATTGACAAAGTGCCCTTACTTGTGACTTAAGAGTTTGCTACCACGCTAGGTCTTACAGTTTCGATTACCCTTGTCAGCAAAATCTTGGGGTGACGTCCAGTCGTTACTTCTAGAGCCTCAGAATTAGTTGAGTTTCGCAGAAACTGATCCGGAGATCTTGCTATTAAAAAAAAAAAAGTGATGTCAAGCCTATCTCTCTGTACATATTTGCGTAATTAACTTGCCATATTACCTCAAATGCATGGAAGATGTTATGACAGCTGGTCAAAAAAAGGCTAAACCCGAGATGCCATTCTACCACTTCAGCCATGGGAATCTTTTTACTTTTCAAAAAAAAAAAATGGAAGACCAGGGGTGAATGGGTAACTTCACCGAGGACTAAATGAGCGGACGAAAACATTGGCATAGTAGTAGATAAACTCCTTCCGCGCCCCCCAGTTTGTCTAGCACAGAATCCAAAGACTAAAAAAAAAAAATTAGTTCTTTGCCAAAAAAATGTTAATTTTTTTTCACAAAATAATAGAACAAAACATTGATCTATTAATTTGTGCAAAAAAAAATTTTTTTCTTGACACAAGTATAATTTTTTTGAGTCCTTGGACTTCGTGCCGGACAAACTTTATGAAACGGAGGGAGTAGTATATAGATATAGATATAGATAGATAGAAGTATAGGAAGTGTATGTTAAAAAGAATAAAAGTAGATATCTTTTGAGTAAAAAAAATCATTTTCCTTTTTTCTTCTCAAAACTGATTCTCATGGTATTAATTAATCGGCTAGTTTTATTATACGAGGCTTGGGCCTCTGACATGGCATCGCGCGTCACTACTCCACTCGAAAATTCGAGCACTACACTTTTGTGATGAAGAATTATCCGGTTAGCTAGTCATGTACAGCTGTGCTAAAGAACATTGTTAGGATCAGGTTTTCTGTACCACTCAAAAAAATTTGTTAATGGAGTTTTTATCTTCAAATTAAACTAAGTACTCAATGTTTTGATTACAGTCATCTCCATCCCAACCTGGAAATAAAACAAAATTAAGAATGACCTAGAAAAAACACATTTACACTTTCGCTTAAGTTTACAAGACCAGTTTGGTGATTTGGACTGGACTATCCAGTCCAACCAAAAAAGGCCACATCAATGATTCGAACCATTAATATTTTAGAACTCATCGAGAATATCAATCACTTCGAAAACTAGATTGATCAGAGTGCGTTTGGTATGATTTTGAAACACATTTGTATTGAGGTAAATGGGTTAAATGGGTGTTGATTTGGTGTTGCAATCTTTCTGTTTCAAGATAAATATATTTCGAAATCATAATATACAACATTCGATCTATCTGATTTTCCACAAGATTGATGTTGTTGACGAGTTCAACAACATGAACAGTTCGGATCGTTAATATTCAACAAACAAAACCACAAAAGGGCTGCACTGTACTGTCCAATTCAAAATACCAAACAGGAAGGGATCCCCTTCCCTTAAATGGACTTCTACTAAGGGTAAAATATGTACTTGCCCCTCAAACTATCAAAAATATTTTTACTTTCTCCTTAAACTATCAACTGAGCATGCTTACCCCTTGAACTAACCAAACCTTATTTCAATCATCCAATTCCCATTTTCCATCCAATTTTTGGGATGAAAAAGTGATGTATGAGGGTAAAACAATTTTTTTTAGCGCGAAAAAAAGGGTATTCTAGAGATTTCCTCACAAAACTTACCGACCCGAAAACATTTCCTTCTCAAAACGGAAAATGAATTGGACTTGTCGAGAAAGAGGATAAAAATTGGGGTTTCCTTCTGAAAATCCTAACAGCAAAATTGTTCAGAGTGGGCTCCCTAAAAATAACTCCTAAATTGTACACATAAGCCTAATTGGGGTTCATTTTTCACTTATAGAGCTTGTAAACTTTAGAGAGCATATATGCACTCAATGGGCTAGCAAGAGCATTCTCTATTTTGTGGAAGAAAAAAAAATTCAAAAAGGCGGTCCCATAAATTGATAAGTCAAACGGCTTCACTATTCTTATAGTGCTTCGGCTTCATCTTTCATTCAATTAGTATTTCTTATCTTTTGTTGCACTTCACTATTTTTTTATTTTTTTATTTTTTGAGGGGGGTTGTGCTATGCGGTAGGTGTTGTGCGCCGTGTTGTGCGGCAAAACTACGTCATTTTGCTTGATTTTTGTTCACACTTTCAAAGCTTTCAAGGGCCTTGTTTGGAGGAAGAAAAACCATTACAAAGTGCCTAAACCATAAACCTGAAGTGCCTAAATCCAAATGCCTAAACACACTATATGTAATAATCCGAAATTTTAAATAAAATTTAAGATTATTTAAATTCATTTTAATTAATGTAATTTCATTATTTAAATTTTTATTTGCTATAAGAAGGCATGTTTACATTTTAATCGCGAGCATTACATTTTTATAAATTCATTTCATACGTAATCATACACATTTATACATATACACACATGTATATTATGTACATATATACACATAGAACCTCACATGCTCTAGCAATCAATCACCTTTGATTTCACATGGCAAGGTCATATACCTTGTCACCTCACATGGCTTCACATGAGTCTCCCTCTCCCTCACATGGATGGGAGTCACCAACCAACTTTCCAACTCCTCCTCTTACTTTCCAACTCCTCCCCTCTCCCCCATTTATTCTGGAGAAACAATCAGAGAATAGAAGAGAAGAGAAGAAAGAAGAAAGAAGAAGGAAGAAGGCACCTACCCATTTTCATTTCGTCCATATCACGAACCCATATTACAGCCACTTTTTCTCATAGTTACAGTCGTTTTTAGGCTTTCGTTTCTAAACAAAAGTTGTAGAGGGCGTCGAGTACTTCGATTTCGATATAAGAATCACCCAAATCGGTTGAGTTTTGAGTGAGTTATAGCCATCCAAAGTTCAGTAAAATTCTTCCGGCTACGTGTTCCAGACAGCTCACTGACACTTCACAAATCTCTATTTTTTACTCCGCTACGTGCTAGAACTTCGGAGGAGAGGTAGTAGACTCTTATTCCACTTTCCCTAAATATATTATGCGTAACATAGACCTGTTTTTAATGCTCGATTGATGTGCGAGAAGTGTTTACGATCCTTAAAAATAAGTTAATAAACTCAAGTGTATAATCTGTCTTGATGTCCAACGATCAGTCCACTTTGGAAAATGTTATAAAATACTATGTACCTCCGATTGTGTTGAATTTTATGTCAAATTGTAGATATACTTATTATCTTTAAAATGTTTCTGGAATCACTTTAATCGGATTTATAGAACTCCAGAAAAATCGATTTTAGTGAGCAATGGCGAATCTGGACGGAAAATATTAGAGGGCGTGTTTATCCATCTTAATCTCATTTTTAGTAAAAGTGTTCTCTACAAATAATGTTCATAACTTCCTAAATTATAAATCTGTTAAGTTTCATGAAATTTGGTGATGTTTTGATATGATTTTGAGAACCGTTTTGTGAGAACCAAAATATGTCTTATACAGTTATCTTGTCAAAGTTTTATCAATTTAATGGAACCCTTAAACATTTTATTTTCCAATTCTGTTCCTACTGGAAGTCAAGTGTGATGTTTGGAATGTGTACAAATTTTTATAGCCTTTAATTTCACCTTTTGAGTTTCTAAATAATTAAATTTTCAACTTGAGTCAAAACTGGACAGCTTATGTTCAACAGTAATTTGCATGAGCTTAAAATTAGAATTTGGAAATATGTTCTTAAGACAAGTTGAACCTAACTTCCTAAATAACTCTGTGGTAAAATTTTATAACAATCGGAATACATTTGAGTCGTGTAGTTGGCTAAATACTAGAGTGTGCATAATCTGCGTTTTTCGGTTTATAATAGAATTGTCTAAATGATCTTACATGCTAAATTTGACATATTGCTTTCTCTTACATCTATCATCATTGCTTGTTTTGCTATTCAGTTATTATTAATGTGAATGTTAGAATGGACAATTAGGTTCCCGGGTTGGGTGATTGTACGCGGATATCACATAGACGTTGAGGTTAATGGAAAAGTGAATTGGAATTGATTGATGGGGAGTTACCCCGAGATTGTTGTTGAATGGCAGTTCCGCCAAGTGATTTGTTTTGGAGGATTGTTTGGCAGTCTGCCTTGATTTCGAAACCCTAGGATGTGACACTCTGTGATTTGCTTCATTTGAATTCTGAGGCGTTATAAGGGTGGAAGTATTATAGACCGAGTTACGGCTATATACCTACAGGACCTGGCAGTTGCCATACGTAGCCCAGTGGTACAGTTAGTCCCTGGGAAATTCATCCTTGCGAGGCGGCTGACGGCTGGATTAAGTACATAACTTATACCTTCCGTCGGGGCTCCCGAGTGAAGGGCAAGCAAGGGGGGAGTAAATCACAGTTTGGTCATATTCCTTAGTGGTTAACCGGGAGGAAAGTTCTCTAGGTTGAGAGCTTAGATGAACATGTAAGTTAATGGCTAGTAATGAAATCAGCTATGTGTTTAATTTCTGCTTTACGATTTATTTCCTGCGCATTCCTTTAATTACTGCTTTTCAATCATATATTGTGTATTGCTTGTAAAGTAAAGGGTTAGTGGGCCTAAGAGTTAGCTATTGAGTGATTTATCGCTCACGGTGTTGCCCTGGTATAATACCATGATGTTGCTTCGCGACTCGGACGTATTATGCTAGACTTTGATCAAGCAGGTACTTTTGGTGTCGAAGGAGATGGTTATTTCGGAACCGAGGGTTATCCGGTAGATCAGGCTCAGGCGGAGCCCTGGAATCCAGAGTTGAACCTTAATCTGTAGAACCCACCCCTTTATTTTAATGTTGGATCTGTAATATTAATTTCTCAAAAACCGTACTAAGTATTTTGCAATGGGCTGCATTTCACGTTTTCCCACGTGTACTCTGATGGAAACTCTTTTTATTAAATTAATCCTAATTTGTTATCTTAATTAATGCTTCCGAAAATTCGGGGCGTTACACTATACCCTACCCCAAAGAGCCTAAATCCCCTAAAATTGAACCCTAAAATTAAATTCCACACTTAACTCTCCAAATAGGGCCTTGGATATACTAAGAAAATGAGCAAAACGACGTAGTTTTGCCGCACAACACCTACTGCACAGTGCTTGCACCCTTGGATTGTATTTCCAATATTATTTTCCCAAGCGTAGGGTTTAGGCCGGCGGTAGCATAATAACCAGTCCGAGTCGAATCCACAAAGATCGAATGCGCTGAGCGTGATGGTTGATTCGCGAATGATGGTTTTAGCCTTAAAGCAGCAAACTTGGCTTTTGGAGTTTGTTTGGTGGAATTTTCTCAACTTCGAGAACAACTCGAAGATAAATAAAAATTAAAAAAAACTAATTTAAACTAAGGCGAAGTCTAGGGGTATTTAACTATCATGACTCGGGTTAATCCATCCCCTCTTGATAACCGGCTCGCAATGCCCCCAAACGGAAGATTTAGATTTTAAAACCGTTTACAAGAAAATGTGTTTATCAAAGATTAGGGGCTTCCGGTACATTTTGCAAACGGATGGGTTGACATCGCCCAAAGCATCACACGTGCCAAGTAGCCAAGCACTTGGCTACGGGTGATCAAAGGGATTAACAAACCCACTCTTTGGTACATAAAAGTGCAACCCCCAAATATTTGATAAACAAGCAATGTATGCCTTAACATGAGATTGATGGATTAATCCCAAGTCATGGAGTGCTAATCACCCCATGACTAAGCCTATAGAAACTACTCACTCATTACACTAGTAATTAAACCTAGGAATTTGAAGTAAACTAAAAACATGCTCAATAACTCTAAAAACTGATTTTTAATGAAGATCTTAAGCGTCCCTACAACATTAATGCTTGAGAAATTAACAAACACTTACTAAAAACTAAGGTTTTCAAAGGAAAAAGCTAGAAACCATGGAAATGAAACACTTAACTAACTTAAAAATAATCTAGATTTATAGCAAGATCTCAACAAGAGGAGCAAGTTTAATACACGTGAATTAAACAGAAAGCAAGAACTTACATAAGAAATTTAGAGAGAGAGAGGGAGAGAGAGAGAGAGCTCAAGAACCCTCCAATGGAGGAGCTAAAAACTAAGAGACTTAAAGTAAAAAGAGAAATTAAGGAGAAAGAGAGATAGAGGAGAGAGAGATATATCATCTTTTACACTCTCACAAAATATCTAAAACTAAGAATAAAGGAGACTTTCCATAAGTAGAAACTCCATAAAGTAGCTCACACAAGTTTCTCGGGTTGCTGGGTATTGATACCTATCAATACTGGTATCAATACCTGCCTTCAAAATGTTCCCCATAATGCCTGGGTATCGATACCCAATGTTCTGTCTAGCTTTGTTTTTCAGAGGTATTGATACCTATCAATACTGGTATCATACTAAAGCATTTGAGGTTGCCTCTTCTTTCTTCGCCATCCATTGGCCTTGTGTGCTACCGGGCATCTTCCAAAACACTTCCGAACATCGTGCGAGCTTCAGGAAAGGGAGCACTTGGTCTCATGAGTGCTTATTCACTCCCAGATTCCACCGTGAGTCTTTGTGAGTTTTGGTCACTGCTTTAGTCTTCCGGTTTGACCTTGTGATCTTTGGACTTCTTGATCCTTAGCCAAATCTTCACTGCTTGGCTCTTGGATTCTTGGGATGTGTCCCAAAGAACTTCAAATGTGCCTTATGCCGTGATTTGACCTAAAACTTTCAAAAACACACTTCGCGCAACATCAATCATATAAGGCGCCAAAACGCGTGTGTGTGAACATAAAGAGGTAGATAAGCCCATATATCTACAATAGTAGGGGCTTATCACACAGCGCCTCCCCCGGATTCCTTTTTACGTGCTTGTGAATCTATATTTTGAGATGGTTGATGAGTTGAAAATTGAAATGGCTCTGAACCGAATTAGTTGGGTGGAGTGAAGGAGAATTGTGTATTCGTGATATATTGCGTGTAAAATTCTGCATCGAAAGAGTTGAATGGAGGGTTGGATTGATTATTCGAATTTGGAGTTGTAGTTTCCATTTGCAAAGAGGGGTGAAGTTGATGAAAGCTGTTTATGGAGTATATTGCATAGAAGACATCCTCTGGTTGCTATGTTTATGGATTGGAATTCAAATTTTGGAATAAATGATATTTGAGAGATTTTTTTCCAATGGAAGTTTTTTTAAAATTTTCAAACAAAATCATTTATCTTTTGAAAATTCCATAATAAAAAAAGATTAAAAGATAGTGTAACGATCTGGATTTTCTAATAAAAGCTCCCTAAATACATTGTATTTTTACACACTTCTAGGCCCTATTTTCCTCAATACAAAATTTACGTTACCCAAATAATACAAAAGTCTCCGAATAAATACTCTAAAAATTCTCTCGACCCAAATAATTAATCATCAAATCCTCCGAATCAACCTCACTAACTCGGCTCCTCACTTGAAAGATAAAAATCTATGGGAAGTATACGATACAACAGAATAACAATGCTTGCATTTAAGTGGAATTGATAAACAACGATTATCAAGTCGATTTAACAAATCACAAGGGACTTCATGCCCGGCCCTCCTCAAAACATGATTAGTGACCCCCTTCACCCGCTTCACCTAGCTTATTTAGTTTTCCTGGATCAACCAAGATATTGGCAAGGTCACTCAATTATTGTACCGAACAGTTTCATGGCACTTTGGCCAAAAATATCATTTTCCATAACAGATATTCCACTTTCAACAAAATTTCACATAATCGAACAAATGATACGAGATATTCAAAAGAAGTACGAAATAATAGAAATGAAAAAATTCTGGAAATGGAAAGCATATCGTATACTCCCCTAGGTTACCTCAAAATACGATCGTGGCCATCAAACATGTAGCCTCCACCTCTAACAAATAGACCTTCGGCTCTGTTTCAGTTTATCAGGTCTGTTTACACCTTGAGCTCTGTCTGCCTCTCTCTATATGTTTAAGGTGATAAAACTACAAGTGCGAAACTGCCATCTTTATTTCTACACCTACTGACCTACATGTCAAATTGCAGGTCAAAGTCCATGCACCTATATGCCCAATAATGAATGCTTTGTCTTGCTCTATTAACTCTCAGCTCGCTACCCACCCAAATGAATGCTTTGTCTTGCTCTATTAACTCTCAGCTCGCTACCCACCCAAATTATTACATCAAGTATACCGATCGACATACATATTTGTATACTATAAATAGTCAAACTCATAAATTAAAATTTCTTTTCAAAAAAAAAATACGGGGTTTTATAATCTATCTCCCTTAAAATAATTTCGTCCCTGAATTTTTATGATCCAAAATATCTATTTTTTGTAAAAACAAAACGATGTCCCAATAACCAAAATAATTTCTAATAAAAATACAAGGTATTACAGCTTGGGTCCCACTTGGAACTTGCTACAAGACTACCTAAATTTTGTGCTAATGAGTTAAGAGTCATGCTTAGTAGCCACCTTTAGAAGCTTGTATTGGGAGCCCGTTGAAGATCATAATTGATCACTACAAGAAAAAATATCTATTGTGAGGATTGAGTTTCCTCGCCAAAGAACCAAATTTCCTCGCTAAAGGAATTGGCGAGGAAAAATTTTCTCGCCAGGTTTCCTCGCCAAAAGGTCGTCGCAAAAGGTATTCTAGCGAGGAAAAATAAATTTCCTCGCCTAATCTGCCAATTGGCGAGGAAATTTTTTTGTCGCCTATTCGGAACAATTGGCGAGGAAATTTTTCCTCGCCTATTCGGACCAATTGGCGAGGAAATTTTGTTTTCCTCGCCTATTCGGAACAATTGGTGAGGAAATTTTTTCTCGCCTATTCTAACCAATTGGCGAGGAAATATTGTTTTCCTCGCCTATTTAGTACAATTGGTGAGGAAATTTTTCCTCGCCTATTCTGACCATTTGGCGAGGAAAAATTTCCTCGCCAAAACTCCTGAAACAAAAACAAGAAGAAATCCAATTCTAGCTTCTCCGCCTCCGCTGGGAATCGAACCCGCGACCTCCTCTCAAGGAACGCGCGGCCCATCCACCACACCAACTTCCATTTCAATGCAAAGTTCAACAACTTTTAATATATAACCTTTTGTAGTTCTTTTTACCTCACTATTTTTTTAAAATCTTTTTGTCTAAATTTAGTCTCTTTGTAGTGTTTCTTTAAACTTCTTTCTTAAATCTTTTAATGTTATTTGTTTTTACTGAAGTTCTTATTTTTTATAATTTGATATTTTCCTATACCCTTTTATAAGTCTTTACTTGTTAGAATTACTTACCTTTGCATTTATATATTTGTTTATTTTTAAATTGGATTTTGTTAATATGTGCCCCCAAGGCACATGATAAGAACACATTAATTGCTCCACCTTACTCCACTTCCACTAGGAATTAAAGTAGAGTAATCAATCGTGTTTTGGAAAGATAAATCTTTTTTTTGATTAGACAAAAATGCCACCAACTACCCATACCCATGGAACAAAAACCTAAGATGCAATACTTGACCAAATAAAAACGAAAATTATTTGAGAATTAGTTGGCCAGTGTTCTCCCATAAATTTTTGGAACATAATTTTAGAAAATAAATTATCAAACATAAACCCAAAAATGAAGAAATGTTGTTGGGTGAGACCTAACCACCTTCTTCGTTCCAATCGATAACATAAATTCTTCTTAACATCATGTTTTTAAACATTATTAGTATGCTAAAGAGTAATTTGGAATTTATTGACAAATAATTGATCTACTCTTTGGCTTTCTTGAATTTTTTAAACTTCTTATCATGAGAATTTACTTCACTAATTTGTTTTGAAGAGAAAATGTAAAAGTAAAAGAGGACTAAATATAAAAAGATTAAAAACAAGACAACATTAGCCCAAATAATAAGTCGAAAGTATAAATTTTCTGGCTTGGGGATTTTTTTTTTTATATAAATTCTAGTTGAAGGGAAAAATCAATTGCTTTGTGTTTGTAGACCATTTTGGTGAGTGATGCCCGTAGGATTTTTTTCTCTTTAGCGGGTTTAAACCGAGTTGAAACACTTATTAGAAAACTAAAGGGCAGTTGAAAAGATAGCATTGAAAGAGAAGTTAAAGGGTAATTTTTTTTTAATGACCGTTAAAGGGTAATTTAGTCTCATTAGAAACACGTTTTCCTCCTAGACAGTATGATACCCACCTTTGTTTCAAAATGGATGATCGTTTTAGGAGACCAAATCATTTTTCTACTAGAGTAATAATAATAATAGATTTATATGCAAATGACAAGATCAATATGATATGTATACATTTAGTCTCACTAATTAGTACGTGCATACGACAAATAAGTTCTTTTATTATAATTTTATGGTATCAGAAATAGGATAAATATCTTACCATTGGGATAATACAACACATCTATATCAAAATCTAAATAGTCCTAGAAAAGGTGTGGAAATATTTCGTCACCTAACATTAACATTTGGCGACGAAACAAAATTTCCTCACCTATTCTGAACAATTGGCGAGGAAACTAGCATTTCCTCACCAATTCTTAGCTTTTTTGTGAGGAAAAATAATTTCGTCGCCAAATCTTAGCTTTTTTGCGAGGAAAGATAATTTCGTCGCCAAATGGGTACCCTTTAGCGAGGAAATATAATTTTGTTGCCAATGTTAGCTTTTTTTGCGAGGAAAGATAATTTCGTCACCAATCTTTGATGTTTAGTGAGGAAATTCAAATTTCGTCGCCACATGGTAGCCTTTTAGAGAGGAAATGTTCATTTCCTCGCCAAATCTTAGTTTTTGGGCGAGGAAAGATAATTTCGTCGACATAGTGTACTCTTTGCCGACGAAATCGATTTCCTCGCCATAAAGACCCATTTGGCGAGGAAATTCAAATTTCCTCGCCAGCTTTCGTCGCCATAGTTACTTTTTGTTGTAGTGGATCAAACAGTTTGTTAAATTTTAGGAGTCTCACCTAGGAGTCATCTTAAGAGCTCACTGGGGATGCCCGAAGAGGCACAATCGTCTTCCACTTCTAAAGCAATCATTCAAAGTTGGCCATTGAAATCTTGGAGTCTGTCATATAATAATGTTCAATGTTGTGGAATAACGGTTAATTGGTCCAAGCTGGCTCCTTCCTTTCCAATATGAATATGAGCTCTCCGACGAATTACATAAATGTTCTAACGCAATAGTGGAACTTCATCAATTTAAAAAATAACGCCTACCAAAAAAAGTACATTAAAAAGTAGTGCACCCGTGCTTAAGTGACAACTAATTAAAAGGAACAATATTGATATACTAAGTGTGGTCATTTTTTGTGATTCACCCCGTCAACGGGAAGGGAAAAAAAAAAGGGTACCTACCTTTTCTGAATTGGCTATATCGCCCACTAACAAACAAAACGCCGTTCTTAAAAAGCTAAAAGAAAAGAAAAAAGACAAAAGAATTGAACATTGCAAGTCGAATTCGCAATTTGAAAGGATAGACAACAGTTTAATAATATTTGAGTCATGTAATGGAGAGGAATAACGTTAAGCGAGAAGGTCCCAAACACTTTTTTTTGGATAAGTAAAGAAGGTGCCGATGTTACTTCTGGGAATGTGACCAGAGATTATCTGTTCTTAATGGTCCCCAAACTTAATTTATTCTTAAGAACAAATAATGCATGTTTATTTTATCTATGCTCACAATACCAAAAGTGCTTGCTTCTGTGCTTGGATCGTTTAATGAAACAATATTTTAATTACTAAACTAATAAACTGTTGTACATGGTTTTATAAAAGCCAAATATCAATTGAAGTTGCCAAACCACTAACATTGTCTAGAAAAACTTTTTTAAGGTTGTGCATTCGATCCTTCAACACACTGTTTATAAACTAATGAACAATTGTAATTAAGAGAGACAATGCCTTCAATTTTTATATGCTTTCTTCATGTTGTCTGCTTGCTTGGACCGTACACTGATTCTCAAATACATGTACACTGATTCTCAAATACATATACACATGCATGGAGGGGGAAATGAGGCTCGATTCCGGGATGCAGTGTAGGCATTCAAGAACTCTACCGTATGAGTTAGCCACCACTTGCATCATGAAATTAGTTGGATTAAGTACTTGTTTCATTTTATGAAGTTACCGTAAGATACCATGCACCCAGGGACGGAACCAGGATTTTACTTTTGTGGTGGCGAAAAAATCTACTTAAAAAATAAAAAGACAAAATACATTATGAGGATGAAAGATTAAAAAAATCTAGTGGTGGCGAGTCTATATAATTCGGGAATAAAAATTTATTTACTACATAAAAATTGCATTTTTTTGAAAACCTTGTGGTGCCGGCCATCCTTGCATGCACCAGCAGTTTATCATAGTTTGGCCCGTGATACAATGCGTTATTGTCAAATAGATTTATACAGTAATATAGATTCTTTTTTTTTTTGTGCATCGGAGATCAATATCCGTACTATATATAAAGAGGCAGTTTGGTTTATACGGCAATTTTACCAAACTGCCCTCCCTTCATCTTCCTTAAAATATAAGGTTTTATGACCTTTGCAATTTCCTTCGGATCAAAAAACAAATTTCTTTTGCGCATAATTTTTTTGTTCGTTTTTGCCCAAAATAAACTACTAATAGAGATCTTTAATTCGATGCGAATTTTTTTGAAAAATTGTGTATGAAAGTATTTTATGAAACAGCCCTCCCTTCATTTTGATATTAAGGTTTTATGCCCTTTGCAATTTCCTTTGGAGAAAAAAAATAAAGCACTACCGAAAATGTCCTCCCTTCATTCTGATATTAAGGTTTTATGCCCTTTGCATTTCCCCTTGGATAAAAAAAAAAAAGTATTTTCCCACATTTTTTTTTGTTTTTTTCTTGCACCAAAATAAACTAATAATTGAGATCTTTAATTCGATCCAAAAAATTTTGAAAAATTGTGTACGAAAGTATTTTACATTGTTGGCTTGTTGGGTTTATAATTTTCTGGCAAAAAATAAAGTTGTCACTCATAATTTTTTGATTTCTTGCAACAAATTATGTACAAAAGTATTTAATTTCTTGGTCCAAATAATGCACATTTATGTATTCTTCTACTTATTTTTTGATAATGGGCCTAGGCTGCGCACCTCACACGCAGTCATAGCACTCCCATAGTGCCCCACCTTCATTTGTTATAATTTACTTTGCTTCTATGTTCTTCGGATAAAAAAATAAAAGTACTTGTGTGCATTTTTTTTTCCAGCAAATTAAACTACTAATAGATATCTTTAATTCGATGCGAAAAAATGTGAAAGATTATTTACAAAGTATTTTACATTGCTGGGGCAGTATTACTACATTGCCCTTCACCAAATTGGTTACGAATTGCCTTTGTAATTATTTGTTCTTTTTGCACGAAAACAAACTACTAATAATATATTTAATTTGACGCGGAAAAATTTGAAAATTGTACGAAAGTATTTCACATTTCTGGCTTGTTGGGCTTGCAATTTTCAGGCGGAAAAAAAAGTACAATCACTCATAGTTTTTAAGTATTTGCACCAAATTATGTACGAAAGTATTTAATTTTTTGGTCCGAATAATGCACGTTTTTTTTGGTAATGGGCCTAGGTTGGTACTAGTATTAACAAAACGAAAACTTGAGACATGCAGCAGAACTGCTAGCGTATTATTAGTCATATTACAAAGTACAAACCACACTAATAAAACTAAACTTGCTTCCTAATGTTTATGATATCACAAATCAGGAACTCTCGTACATAAAGATAGGGGCCCCGGCCTTAATATGACTATCTCTTCTCCTTGTTCTTTTCCAAGATGGGCAAGGTAGTCAGCACATTGATTTGCATCACAGTAGGTATGAGCCAGGTTCGTTGATTTTGTGCGAATTAAGAGGGCTGCCGCATCTCTGATGATGACACACTTAGGGAGTGATTCTTCATTCCTTCTTCTAATATGATAGTTAAACCTCTGTATGTATCCCATATTTCTGCCACTAGACTTGAATCGCACGAGAGCTTTCCAAATAAACCCAGGATTCAATTTCCGTTGGCATCCCTGAAAGTACCTCCATATCCAGCTGGTTTCGTGTTGTTATACCGGCTGCTATATTGATGCCCAAAATAGTGACCCGTAGCCATGCCTATATCGTATAGGGAAAATTATCGAAATGGTCCCTGTAGTTTCACCCAAGTCTCGATTTAGTCTCTCTAGTTTCAATTGCACTCCAAAAAACCTTGTAGTTTCAATTTTGGTCAATTTTGGTCCAATTGATAACGTCCGTTTGCAAAGTTGACTGAAAATTCAATTTGGGGCTTTTTTTAGGGGTAAAAAAGACTTTTCGCTCACCCTCCCACACAAAACCAAAACCCTAACTCTTCCTACCCCTTTTACCGTAATTTTTCATCTCAAGAGTAAAAAAAAATAAAAAATGAGTGTTCTAATTCATTTACAACGGCATTGGACGATTGCTGCCGCCATCCACACGGAAGACGGCGACGAATCACCACTGCTCACCCCTCCCGCCTTTTCCCTCTCATTACCAGATTTCTCGATCACAACTTCCACCACACTCACCTCATCATCTCCACTCCCACCACCACCAACATCAACTTCCCCTTCCTGTGTCCCACCCGCCGGCGCCGGCGCGTCGAACAATTCGAATGAGAACCCAGCCACATATCAATGCACTCCACGTGGAAACCGTGGCCGCACTTCCCCAATTTCCTCCCAAACTCCCCCTTTTCAAACACGCTCAAACAAATAACGCATTCCAATTCCGGGCTGAGCTCTTCCTGATTTTCATCGTACACGAACAGGGGAATCTCAGCAATTGCGGAAGAATCCAACCCCTTGGCCTACGGGAAATTCCCGGTGTCGTCGAAGAATTGACAGAAATGGGTGAGACCTCCGCTGCCATATGACGATATCTACTTTATCAAATTTATGGGACTTGGCATTTTTCAATCGGCAGAGTTGTTTTTGGTTAATTTTGAGGGGAAGATAATGGGAAAATCTGGTAAAGGGAATGAACCCATAAATGGGATTCCTTTGGATTGTTGGGATTTCATGGGAACAGGAATGTAAAAGTCGTCGAAGCCAAACAAGATTCAACCGATTTTAGGGTTTTATGAGAGAGAGAGAGAGAGAGAGAGAGAGGAGAAGAAGAAGAAGAAGAACAATGATTTTTTATTTTTTATTTTTTACTCCTAAGATGAAAAATGACGGTAAAAGGGGTAGGAAGAGTTAGGGTTTTGGTTTTGTGTGGGAAGGTGAGCGAAAAGTCTTTTTTACCCCTAAAAACAGTCCCAAATTGAATTTTCCGTCAACTTTACAAATGGACGTTATCAATTGGACTAAAATCGACCAAAATTGAAAGTACAAGGTTCGTTTGAGTGCAATTGAAACTAGAGGGACTAAATCGAGACTCGGGTGAAACTAAAGGGACCATTTCAATAATTTTCCCTATCGTATATTGTTAATCCTTTATTGTGTTGAACTAGACATTGATATCATCTTTTTGGTAATTCATTTTAAATTATTAATTTGCAGGAAGAAGATGATATTAGCTTATATCTCAGTTGTCGGATTTAACAAGGGCAACGTCAAATTTTAATTGGTGTGAAATTGTGAGATGATATTAATCCAAGTGGGCGGATAGTAGTCACAACTACAACCCGTGACGTGCACGTGATTGAAGTTGCCAAAGTAATCGGAAGAGTAATTAATTTCTATTTGGACAATCTAAGCAATTTAGTCCAATTGGAACTCACAAGGCAATTCAGATCACTGAATAATGAGAGTGTAATTAGAAAAGGAATCTTACTTTTGCAAGACAAATACTCGGCTACTATAAAGAGGAAACAAAATTGGATGGATTCCGTTGGTTAATATATATTGCCAAAGAATAAGTGGATGTTATTGGAAAGAAGTTCTTCTTCCCGTATGGGATTAATTTGGTACATTATAAAAAGAAGACAAGGGTTGCTTATCGAGGGGACACATACCACGAAGCAGCAGCACCACTTCGGCTTGGAGGCTAATCACACGCATCATTTTAGACTGCAGCAGCAGCGGAGGCCACAACTTGGGGAAAAATAAGAGGAGCAAAAGAGATTATTGTAAGATTTTTTTATTATTATGAATTTTAGTCCTTTGATTGATATATTTTTATTCATGAAAGGCTAAATATTTTAGACTAGGGTTGAGGATGAAACCTTATAAATATTATTAATTGATTTTATGCATGTGATTTTTCCTACTTGCGTTAATTGTCTATTGTTCTCAACCCAATTAATTAGTATGCATGAAACTCAAGTATGGATTCAATCGGTATATGTGGGTTTTTTTTTCATGATTTGATATCTGCATATTAATCGAATTGCTTGGCTTATTAAAGTTGATATTTAAGTACGGGGTATCTATTGTGATTTGTTTTCACGGATACAATGGATGATTTTGGCTTACACTTTTGAAGTAGAGGGAGAACATATTTTTGTTAAAAAGAAAAAAAAGTATTTATCATAAATATTATCCATGGTGGTTAAGATTAGCTTCTCAAATCATAGGAAAAATCATTGCATAAGAATAATCGGTATATTTATGGGTGTGAATTCTGAAACCTTAGTTATTTTCTCAACCGTTAGTCTCCACTATTTTTGAGTGCTAGTTTAATTATTTATTTTGTCATTGTTTTATTTGGTTTATAATTTAAAAATCAATCACAACTTTTTGTCAACTAGGTTGGGGTTAAATCAATTTAAGTTAATTTAGTTTTTCCTATAAAAAAAAAAAACACAAGTCCCTATGGGTTCGACCTTGCACTTGCATTGCTATACTTCAGGCCGATTCGTGTGCTTGCGAGTACAATAAAATGTCACAACACATATATTAGCAAAAGGTCTAGTACAACCCTAAACAATAGGAGAATTAAAAGCCTCCACTATCTCTAGGGCGTAAGCGCTTATTGCCTTGGAGCTTATGGAAGAGATGCTATCAAAAGCTTTTTTTTTTTGTTACGCTCTTTCCAAATTGGCCAAAGAAAAGTAATCAACAATATACACAAAAGATGAATCTATTGCATACTTTCAAGAGTGCACTGTGATCTGGAAGTTGACTAACTACCGGACAAATGTCCTCTAAGTCAAACCCCTCCATAATGATATACAAGATTTTTATAGTGACGTTATAAATATGTGTGTTATGTATCTTAGACTTTGTTTTGAGATTGAGCCACTGGGAAGTTAGGTGTGATTATCTAGTAAAATTCTCAACAAAAATATGAGACCGAAATCATATGCGAATAAAGGATATACGGGGTATTTTCCCCATGCGAAATTGCGAATAGTATATATGTATAAGATTTGTGTTTTCTTTTTAATGCTTAAGAGAGATAAGGCCTGGACAATGAGGATAAAGTTTATCCTTTGGTTCTTTTGAGGCACTAATTTTGTAACCCACTTAGCTATTTTAAGATGCTTTGATCTTTTGAATTGTTAAATCAAGATTCGGATAGGTAATTAAACAACTTTAGGCACAATTAATGACCAACTTTTTTGTAAAAGGTGATGATGAAATCTGAGAAAAAGGAGCAATTGGAATAATCGTAAAGATTACAAGAATGGTAATGAAACTTGAAAGTATGCAATTGCTCAGTAATACATTTATTAATGATGAATATATTACTGTGGGGAGATTTATAAACTAAAGAGATTAAAGCATTTGGTTGGTTACATAACACAAAAATAGAAATTTTATGCCTGTTTATTTGATCAGATATGAGTGTTACAATAGACTTAAAGCAATCAAATATTTGGTAAAATATTGAATATTTGCAAGTAGAGGTGCACACCGTCCAGATTAGACTGGTTTTCTACAAATCCACTAACCGAACCAATATTCCGAACGCTTCTAGAAAATACGAAACAAAACTTAACCAATATATGTGCGGAACTTGTTCGGAACGAAACCGCAACACTGGACCGGTTTTGATTCAATTATGGTTCTACCCGCTTAGAATTAGAATATTTTTTTCACAATATGTGAACTCAAAAAGTTATTTAGAATAGAAAAAAATAATACCTTGCAGCTAGGCTGATAAAAAATAATAATAATACATTGCTAGGAAAGAATAATAAAATAATACCTTGCTCAATGTTTTAAAACCTGGACCAGTGAACAAACCAGAAAAGGGACTAGGCGGACAGGTCACTAGTTCAACTGTGGTTGGACCGTTATCGAATCGTGATATCATAATTACGTCATAAATGTATATTTCAATAAATAATTAAAAATATGAATTAAAAAAATACCCAAAAATTCTGAAATTTTCAAAATGAAAATTGGTACTACTACTAAAAACTCACGGTTCCCTTCACTACTACTAGGGGTGCTTTAGAAAAAAGCGCAGAACTGGTTTTTTGCTTTGTTTATTTTGTCTTTATTGAATTTTTTCTTTTTTGCAGTTGTTAGTTTTGCGACAATTTTTCGTGATTTCTTTTTTGCAGTTATTTATTTTGGTTTATTTTCGGCTTTATTCAAAAAAATATTAGTGTTGACCATAATTTTATACTTTTTGGATTCGTCTCGTCGAGACGAATCAATAAATCACGAAAACTTGACGCAAAACTAACAACTGCAAAAAAGAAAAAATTGAATAGATACTTGTTAAATAACAAGTACAAAATTCTGGTCAAAACACAATTTTTTTGAATAAAGCCGAAATACTTGGATTATTAGCCAATAATCCAAGTATTTCCGCTTTATTCAAAAAAAATATTTGGTTTGACCATAAATTTATACTTGTTAAATTCGTTTCACGGAGAGGAATCCAGAAACAAAAAAATCTTAACGCGAAAGTAACAAATGTAAAAAAAAATTGAAAAAAGAAGAAACGAAAAAAACCAAAAAATCATAATCTTCTTTTTGGCCAAGGCACATATCTCTCTCAAACCAATACGTCATCCAAACGAGCGGCTAACGTTTAGGCTATCACGGTTCCCTTCACTACTAGTACTAGATAAAGCCTACTTTACTCAATATCTTCAGATTCCCCTCAGTACTGTAACTCCTACAGTACTGTAACTTTTCCTCTTTTCTTTCACCACCATACCTTCTCTCTCCATATTTCAATTTTCAAGAATCCAAAACCACCACACGTCCACACCTTCTCTCTCTCTCTCTCTCTCTCCCCTTCTCTCTCCCCCCCCCCCCCCCTCCCCGTCACACTACCACAACTTGTGCTCCTTCCCATAAAACCTTCCCAGTCATCGGCAATGGTGGTCTTTCATGACTCCGGCAATGGAGAAACTCGAAAATCGTCTCAAAAATTCTTAGGAGACCAGATCCGTGAAAGAATCTTGCTTCGATCGACTTCTTGATTCTTTTTACAGCCATCACAAAACCCACAGTCAACCCTTTATACACTAATATTCGTTTTCAATACAACAACAAATCAATAGATTTGTTTAACCCTCTTTTTCTCATACCCTCTCCCTTGACCACGAAAAAAAAAAGCTCTTTCTCGATCACTCACTTCCTCTCCAAAAATCACTCCCGGCCAACTCCATCCTCCATTCTTTATCTTCTTCAAGCAATAACCTCCATTAAAGTACCTCCAATGACATATCTGTAAGCTCTCACTCTCCAACGTCTCCTGCAAAGTTTGGAGATTCGGCCGTTCATCTTCATTCTCAAGCTCAATCTCATCCCCCGTAGTCCTCCTAGAAGGCCAACAGTCACTCGTCGCCGGAGCTAAGGTACGTAAAAAATTAGTGAGAGTAGCCTTTTTCTCTTGTTCACACACTAGAGCACTATGTGATGATTATGTGTATATATATTTTCTAGACTACTAGAATTTGTAAAACACTGGTTCATTATATTGTGTTTTGAGTTTACTATGATTCATGAAGATTTGAGCACATTTTCAAGCCATGCATAAACAAAAAGATAGGGGTAAGTTCCAATGTTTTAAAACCCGGACCAGGAGATGAATCGGGCGGACGGATCACTAGTTGAACCTCTATTAAACCTTGACGTCATAATATACATATATTAATATGTAAACAAGGAAATATAAGTAATTTTTTTTTAAAATTCCTAAAAAATTTCAGACAAGTTTCTGCCATGTACAATTCCAAAGTAATCGTACATTACTTCCTAGTACAGTAAAACTTTTCAAAATAGAAGTTTAAAACAAGAAATTTTCTTCCCATTTTCAAAAAAAAAAAATTCCACAAAGATTCTTTTTATAAAGATTTTTTGTCTACTCATTACCTTTTATTATTTTTATTCTCTCTCTCTTATAATTGGAGTATCTCATTAGTCTCATTTTAAAAATCCAACAAAACACTTTCTAAAAAATTCTTGTCAAAATTTCCTTTTCAAAACTCATCCAAACACAGCAAACAACTTGAGTATCTATCGTTTGTGTGTGTGTTTGCATGGGATAAAAATTCCTCTTTAATTTTCTCGAGATACCCACCTCTACCAGGCGACACCACCAGCCAATAGCTCACACCCACCAACATTTAGGGGCCGTTTGGCCGCCTCTTTATCAACTTATTGATTTCTCCTTTTTGCATTCTGGGTGTTTGGCAGCAACACCCAGAAACTACTTCTCCAGAAATCGTTTTTTCCATTTTTCCATTTAGAAGCCAGAAATCAAAAATAGGTTTGGAGGTGTTTTTTGATTTCTACTTCTCATTTTCCCTTCCAAAACACATTCTGCACATTTCTTCCAAACACTCCTCCCACATCCAAAATTCATTCTGACCAAAAGCCAAAAAGTCAAAAATCAAAAGCTAAAAAGTAGGCTCTCAAACACCCCTTAATTGATCTGGGTTCAAAGGCAGCGATCCTCTGTCCTAGTATTTCTGTCCGACTTCTCTAGCCCACCCCCAGCCAATTGCCACGTTCCACTCTTTCCTTCCCTTTCCAATTCTATTTAACCCCGTTAGTTCCTCCCTTAACTCCCCGTTACAGCTTTGCCTCTGCACCAATTACCCTTTTATTGTTTCTAACCCCAAAATGGGTCTTGCTCAGGAAAGCCAAAAATGATGGCCATGCACTGTACTGGAATATCCACCGAGTGCTTTCACATAGACTACTGACCCACTTTGACATTTTTTCTTTATTTTTGTCTTTGTTCAAACAAAAATTCGTATTTATTAGTTTCAAGTCAAAATTTCATGGATTATTGGTTCGTCACGACAAGGAGAATTAAATAAATAAAAAAAATGATCTTGATTTTTTAACCTTTTCAATTTTTCACATAGCCATTGATCAATGATTCGAAAAAAATTTGACCCGGAATTTTTTACCTTTCCAATTACTTTCATCGAGCCAAACAAATAATCCAAAAGGACACATAATTTTTACTTTTTCAATAACTATTATCAAGACAAACCAATAAATTAGGTGTCTCAGCAAGCTTTTGCACACCACAACTAATCTTGCGAACCAATCCTACCGTCCGCTAGCAGAGGCTTTAGAACAAATCTTTGTATAGATCTCAAAAGAGTTTATATCACCGGACCAACCCCTTGGGTTTTTTTTTTTAATAAAAAAAATCAGCTTTTCTGGTCGATAACAAAACATCAGATTTGGTAACTTTGCTTAGCAAATTTTGTAATTAACAAAAAAAAAAAAAGTTCATGTAGCTGTTGGACATTATTTTAAGGGAAATAAAATGTAAAAAGCGGATTTGAGGAACTAAAGAGAAGTAGGACAGGAATTTTGGACACAGGATCCGCTGCCCTTCCAGATTTTCATCTCCTGGCTTCTCATTTTTTTCTTTGGAACCCACCATTTTTTCCGACGAACCCCCTCCATCATTAACCCGGCCGGTTCTAGTGACCCGTGGACGGTTTGAACGGTTTGACGGTTGAACCACTGGGTTGATCCGGTTTTTCGTTTTTAGAGCGGTTTCGGAACAAGAGCGGTTTTGGGGGATTGACTAGACCGTTGCCTAGCCCGGTTTCCCGGTTCAACCGGCTGGTCCGGGCCGGGTTTTAAAACACTGGGAGTAACTTTATTGCATTTTTGGATAGCTTTCTAGTCATTTAAAGATCTATACTTTTGAGATCATTAAGCTGTGATTTTGACTTAAAATCCTTCACAACTTTTATATATATATATATACAACAAATATGTAATAAGGGCTCCCTTAAACTCTATGGTGCGGGATTTTTTGATGCCGAAAACATGCACATCGGATGAATACACTATTTTGACAAATTTTTAAAGATTATTTGTCTGATTGCTCTATTTTGCTTTAGAACAGCCTTATTCTTTTAAATTATGGGAAACATGCAATTGATTTTTTATCTCCTACTTATTATAACAGTAGATATCCATTGATGTTATGCAACTTTGAGCTCTGGTTTGTATACTTGTAAGATTTATAATGAATTATGAATTTTCAAGTAAAACATGTCAGATTCGATATCTTATGACGATTGTGTATTTTCTAGATTAAAGTCATTTCCATGCGTGGGATTATGAAGTAATGTTCTGGCTCAGAAAGTATGTTTCAGTGTGGATAAATTTGAAGACCATTTTGCCCCAGAGGTATGATTATTGCAAAAAACGTTGTTATTGCAAAAACCAAAACCTTGAGACTTAATTGTTTTGTGGACCAAAATGTTCTATTTATATTCACACAAAATATCCCCAAAGTAACTCTAACTGTTCATTGGAGAATGTCATGTTTTCGATTTTCAACAATAAAATAAAATAGACAATTCTCAAATAAAAATATAATAATTCCATACATCGACTCTCAAAGCTCTCACCACGATGTCCCATAGATAAATATTAAGTTATTACATTTTCATCCGTGCCCCATGAGTAATATGAATAATAATATTGAGTTACTACAATCATCCGGGTAAAAAAGAAGGGGAAATGAGTAGAGTTACATTTTCATCTATATATATATATAGGTTCCACTTCTCCTCCGGACTCCGGACTTTCGGACCTCCATAATCCGAGCATTTTTTTGACGATCCGATCCGTCCAATGTATTCAGAAGGTGTTTTCCAGGGTCCACGCGAGAAATCTTCAAAAAAAAAAAAATACCGGGAAGGGCTTGATCGAAGCAGTTTTTCGCAAAACTATAAATAAGTTTTTACAAAAAACTGCTTGGATCAAGCCCTTCCCGGTATTTTTGTTAAAGATTTCGCGCGAGGACCTTGGAAAACACCTTCTGAACACATTGGACGGATCGGATTTTTCCAAAACAATTGGCAACACAAAAAAAAAAACCCCAAGAGATTCAATCCGGGGGTCTGGATAAGAAGCTTGGGGTATATATATATATATATATATATATATATATATATATATATATATATATATATATATATATATATATATATATATATATATATATTTCATGAGATGAA
Source organism: Vaccinium darrowii (assembly GCA_020921065.1). Taxonomy (NCBI): domain Eukaryota; kingdom Viridiplantae; phylum Streptophyta; class Magnoliopsida; order Ericales; family Ericaceae; genus Vaccinium; species Vaccinium darrowii. The sequence continues at coordinate 22,397,334 of CM037154.1, read as the reverse complement.
TAAATATCTCTTCTTTGTATGCCTTTCAACTTAGTCATACACTCCAAGCACGCCAACTCATGCTCCGTGATTTGTACCTGAAATTGAAGTGTTGAGCTATACTCGCCCAATAGGAAAATCTTCTAGCTTTCTGATACATATTAGATTCCCACTCAATTTGGGAATGTGATTCTTGGTTGAATATGTCATCAAGAATCACATTTTCATTCTTGACTCTTCCAAACGTCAGAATCAGAAAAGCATGACATCACAAACATGTGAAAAGAAAGTATCACATTCCCATTCTCCTTTGAGATTGCCGTCATCCAGACTTAGACTAAATGTTTTTTCACAAGCAATGTTAGGAACCGCAATGCGCAATGTTAGTATCCGCAACCACACAGATGTGACACCTCAGCATTGTGAAATCTAATAAAGAGCAAGGGCATTCCAGTCAAATGGGTGTACGAGAAAACCCAAGAAACTTGGTGACAACATACAATTTTATCAGCAACCTCACTCACACTATCAATATCGTAGGGAATTTGAAGATCTCATTTTATCACATATACTCTCTAGAAAATTGACAGCATACAATTTGGAAGTTGCTCTAAGTATGAAAAAAATTATTGGGTGGTTCAGAGAGATTGAGGCACCAAGTATATATTGCTCCAAAATCTATGGCCCATTCTATTATCGTTTGGCTTTTTTATTTTTTTAAATAGGGTTTTAGTTGATGTATGTGAGATGAATAACCTATCTCGAAAAGTGTAAAAACTAAAAAAAGTCCAAAATTTTCAAACATCCTTATTCCTACTCAAACACCAGCATGAAATTACTCCAAATATTGAATTAGTTCAAACACCGGAGTGAAATTACTTGATATATTGATTTAAATTTAAACACTACAATGAAATTATTCAAGGTATTGAATTCTTAGGCATTTGATTCCCAAACATATTCCCATTTCAACTCAAGAAAATCGTAAGAATTTAATTCATAATAATCGTAATCATATTTTAACTCAAGATTCAGGTCTTTTAAATATAACATTTAGGGCCCGTTTGGATGGAGCTAAAGCTCTCCTCCAAAATTTATCACCCCTCATAAGGGTGGGTCCCATGTCTTTGCCTTGGTTTGGCAACCAATTCTTCATCCCTGATAACTCTTCACCCTTGATAACTTTTCAGGCCTTAAAGGCTTTGTCCCGGATAATTTTTGGCCACCCTTGACCTCCCCAAAAATTATCCAGGAGTGAAAGGTTGAATTTTTTACCATTACACCCCTCCTCCATCAACCAACACAAACTCAATAAAAATCACAGATTAATATTTCTCCAAATATGGTTTCAAATTCACCAAAAAAAAAAAAAACCAAATCTAGAATCACAAAAAAAATACCTTAAAATTTGTATTTTTTTTCACTTTCCTACAAATCAAAAGTAAATAGAAAACAATAACCAAACTAGATTGTGCAACAACCGAAAGCACTTTGCAGCAAAGAGGAACAACTTGGACTTTTCCTTATTTTGCTATTCCCAGCAGAAGGGTAGTGATTGTGAAGGCTTCATTCTCAAAGAATGAATCATGCCCCATGTGCATACCTTGGCAATGGACACCAGTGGCAATTGACGCCCCAAAGTTGGAACCAAAAATGAATCCATACTGATCTTACGCGGCTGCAAGGGCGCTGGTGGTGATGAGAGAGAGGGAGAGAATTAAATTCGGTGGTGTTAGATATGGAATGAATGGTGGGTGGGTTTTGATCCCATACAAGTAAATCTTTTCTTTTTTTGATCATCGACATCAATCACTTTAAATAAAAAAAACGTTTTTTAAATAAAACTATTACAAAAAATTAAATTTTCAATGAAATAAATTTATATAGGTTTAAATTGTCCAAAATTAATAAAACAGATTAAGTTTTGCAATTATGAGTAATTAATTAATGCATAATCGAGTTTGGGACACCACAAGGGCAAAAGAGTCCTGTAACAGTTTTTTCCATCATCCACCCCCTCTTATTTATAAAACATCCAAACCAAGTCAAAAGTTATTCCCTTGTTTAATTCCTCATCCAAATCTACTTTTTTATCCCCTTCCAAAAATATCACATCAATGTGGGTCAATCCTCCAAAAATAATACCGCCTCTTATCTTATCCCCTTCTATAACTTATCGCCCAGAAATTTTAGCACCATCCAATTGGGCCTTACTCCTAAAATCACCCTTGGTGGAACGGGGGCTTTACTCTTAGGCCCCGTTCCACTAATGGTGTTTTTTTTATAAACTGTCTTGGCTTTTGTGTTCACACCTTTTTATGTGATGTATTGTGAGAGGACGACTTATCTTGGTTTTTGGGAAAAACTAAGTTTTGGAAAAAAACTAGTTAGTGGAACACCCCCTAAAGAGGGTGATTATTTTCCTTACTTTTTGGGCAAGTTAAAGTAATTTTCCTGGTAAACGGGTAAAGTTGCCGAAAAATTCACAATTTCTTGTCCTCTGACTTTCCTTCTTTCTCTCCTTCCCACCGTCACTACAAAAGCATTAACTGCACAAACAGATACGTACAGAGATAGATCAACCCCCCCTCCCCCAACACACACACACTCTTTCTCTTCCCCTCCATTCCAGTCACGCTTTCTCTCTCCAAATTGGAAAACTTATCCTTTTCTCTCTAGCCACTTCTACCCTCCAAATAAGCCTAGGAGGTCATTGTCGCCGCCTATAACCCAGGCCGCCTTTTCCAGTATTTTTTTGCTCACCCTTCGGCAATAAATCCTTGTCAGATGTTATAGAATCTCTGCATACCTAAAATCATAAAGACTCTCTCTTTCTCTCTCTGCAAACTGATACCCATCTCTCTCTCTCTCTCTCTCTCTCTCTCTCTCCGTCTCTTCAAATCCCTCCCACTTTCTGCTATTCTAATCTTCCCTTGTTTCCAGTATTCAACTTTTCTTCACCATTATTAGTAACCTCTGTTTTTCTCAACCCAAAATCGCATTTCCCTAGAGGAGTATTATTTTAGACGAAAAACAAAGGAGGTAGGTTTGTTCGTGAAATTTCTTTTACCTTCTGTTTGTATTTTCTGTTTGTATTAATTGTATCACCTAACATGGAAAAATGAGGATACCAAAATATCGCTAGTTTGATCAGTTCTTCGTCAAATTGAAAGCTAATATTTTGCAGACATTTACTCCCCATTTTACAAAGGGTTTCAAACCCCATTTTCTGAAGATTCAACAATGGAGGACAAAGGCCCAGATTTCTTCTCTCACAAAAATCCCACAACCATCCAGGTACATCCACAACCCGTTGGTTTTTGTTGCATACATATATACTCCATCAATTTTTTTTTGTCCATATTTAGACTTTTCTTTTCTTTTTTAACAGAATATGTTCGACTTTTGCGCATACCAAAGTGTTTGTCCATTGAACTTTTGAGTGAAATACTGTATTTTTTTTTTTACCCTCACTTCTTTTTTCTACGTAAAGTAAATTTTCTAAAAAATTAGGCAGTATATGTTAAAAAGTTATATATTCTCTGGTTCGATTCCCTCCCTCCCTCCGGATTTGTTGGTCCACAAACGTACTTTTTCAAGTCCCAAAATGTTTGTCCATTTTCAAAAGTTAAAGGATAAAGTATGGAAATTTACTGCTTTGCCCCTTTTCTAAAACTGAAAATAACAACTCAAAAACTATTTTTTTGACAAAATCAAAAAGTAATGGAAAAAAAGTTGGAATCCCCAAAACGGACCAACAAATCTGGACGGAGGGAGTATTAACAACTCTGACCACTTCATTTTTTGCTAAAAGGCTGTGGATGACTCTATGTCCGTAAAAGTAGGCCTGAAACACCATGCATTACTAAAAATAAAAATAGAAATAATTACTTTCCTTAATAATAATGTGGAATTCTGAAAATTTGACGAATAAATTGAGACAGTGGTCTGCTTGTTGTGTCTGTATTATTGTATTACTTATTATGTGGTGCTCTGTTTTTTGTTGTCTCTATGTACGTAGGTAATAGAAGAGTTAAAAGAGCTATGGGGTATGGCCCTGCCCATAACAGCAATGAACATTTTGGTGTATGTTAGAGCAGTAGTTTCCGTGCTCTTTCTAGGCCGGCTCGGCAGCCTAGAGTTAGCCGGCGGCGCGCTTTCCATCGGCTTCACGAACATCACCGGCTACTCCGTCTTAAACGGCCTCTCCTCAGGGCTTGAGCCAGTCTGCAGCCAAGCCTTTGGTAGCAAAAACTGGGACCTACTTTCACTCTCTCTCCAACGCATGATCTTTATCCTCCTAATGGCAATCGTACCCATCACCTTCTTATGGGTCAACCTAGAGTCAATCATGATCTTCATGGGCCAGGATCCTGAAATCACCGCAACAGCCGCGGAGTATTGTATCTATTCCCTCCCTGACCTCTTGATAAACACGTTGTTGCAGCCGTTACGGGTTTATCTACGGTCACAGGGGGTGACGAAACCAATGATGTACTGTAGCTTTATTGCGGTGATTTTCCACATACCGCTGAATTATGTACTGGTGGTGGTGATTGGGTGGGGGGTGAAGGGGGTGGCGGTGGCCTCGGTGGTGACGAATCTGCACATGGTGGCTCTGATGGCAGGGTACGTGTACGTGTACAAGAGGTGGGAGGGGAGATGGACGGTGGGGATTAATAGTGGGGTGGTGGTGGTTTTTTGGGGGTTGGGTCCGCTGTTGAGATTGGCAGTGCCGAGTTGTATAGGGATTTGTTTGGAGTGGTGGTGGTACGAGATTGTGACGGTGCTTGCTGGGTACTTGCCGAGGCCGAGGTTGGCGGTGGCGGCTACTGGGGTGATGATTCAGACCACTAGTCTTATGTACACTGTGCCCATGGCGTTGGCTGGTTGCGTCTCTGCTAGGGTAAGTTCCCAATCCATTTCTTTGCCTCCTCCCCTACTCTTTCGGTGACTGCATTTTGAGTGTTATGATGTGATGAGTCATCAATGTATTCGTTTAGACTTAGGGTTTCTGTAGTGACCTAAGCCACTACATCCCTGTGGTGACCCCAATTGTGGGCCCTCTGAAATCTTCATTTGGGATCAGAACGGTTTATTTTTTTAGAAATGTTGAGTACATTATGGGTACAAAAATTTATGATTATCAGAGATTGGTAGACACACAGTTGATACATATTTGTTCAAATGCTATTGGTTGCCCATATAAATGGTATTCAACCATATGGCTGCTAATATTCCAAAATTTGATTTTTTATATGAATGATCTACTCAACGTTCCCAACAAATTATACGGATCCGATCCCAAATACAAATTATAGAGGGCCAACAAATGATGTAACTATGCGAATTTAGTGACCTGGGTCACTACGGGACTACGGGTACTCCAAATCCCGTACGTAGAATGTGCTCAGGTGTAATGTAGTGGAGCATATTCTACATACATACATGCATTTTTTAAGTTACATCCTTTGAAATGATATTGAGCATGCTTCTTTCTCATGAAGTTGATTAAACGTTCAATTATCTGGAAACATTTCGGTTTGAGACTTGCTCACCAATATTTTTTGTTAGGACTTTATGTTTTGTGTATTTACTGTAATTTTAGTTGGTGTAAGAGCATCTCCAGCCCTACATCAAACTTTTACTCAAATTTTTACTTAAATTTGAGTAAAAAGCTTGATTTGGGGATACCCTTTCCAGTCATCAACATCTTTTTTACTTAAATTTTCGATTTAAAAAAATTAAAAACAATTTATCTCACATTCTTCTCTCTCTCCACCACCATAGACCACCAATAAACACCGCTGTCTGACCTAACCTTAACCCTAACCCAATTGTTTCTCAATCGCCAGTTGCCCGCCATCTGCCATTGCCATTGGAGCACACCCAGATCCTGATGACACTCAGAAATCTTAGATTGACATATCTGGTGACTTAAATAGTAGATCTAGAAACCCTAATTGCAGAACCACCAAAGGCGGCTCTTTACACCACGACGACCTTCACCGCTGCTCGTCGATCCTCTAACAGCGCTCGACGACCTTCCAATGGCCCTCGCCAACACTCCCCGACAGACCTCTCTGCTCTTACAACCACCAACGCTTATTTCCACCACCTGCTGCCACGACTGACCACCCAAAACTAGCCATTAGGTATCTGCGTAAGGATTTGGTTCTCCCTTGATTTGGGTAGAGATTTGACTAAAACTCAATTTGGTATGGTATGGGTTTGATGCAAGGACTAAAGGTGGGTTTTGGGAGTTTTTACCCAAATTTTGAATTTGGTTTTGAGTTTGATTCAGTGCGGCAGCTACTCTAACATGTTAAATTACTATAAACATCGACAACAAGATGGTTGTGGATAATAAAAAACAAGTGTAGAAACCATGGACATCTCACTTCTTTGCATTCGTGCGTTTTGAGCAACGGTCATCGTATTATTTCTGAATTGTTATTACAAATAGTGTGCAAAAGATTATGTTCTACTATAAAATATTTAATTGGTGGTTTCAATATCTATCATCGTCATCTTCATCACCTACATTGTTGACAGCCAAGATACATATAATTAATTGAAAGATGAGTAAAAATTTAAAACTTTCTTGTATTTATCATCCGATATCACCTCTAATTGTCACCGATATTGTGAATACACATTATTTTTCTTAAAATTATATGAGTTTTTGTATCAGTACTAGTGTTATTAAATTGTTATATTCTATCTTTGCATACCAAAATCATCAATTTTCTCAACTGTTCTGGTTGTTGCGTCCATCATGTTTTAATATTCTTTGCAAAATGAATAACTAGGGTGCGAAAAAGAGATTATAGTTGCACTAAATCTCTTGATTACTAGTTTTCACCGTCTTATTTTAGTACTCTTTTCTTTTTATCATTCAAACTCTTTTTCCTTTTCCATATGAATTCATTACATTCCGCCTATTGGTGTGTGAATAATAGATTATAGACGAAATGAAACGGTAAAATACAGGGGGAAAAAAGATGTGCGTGGATATAAGAAGCATATATAGAAATGTGAAATTCTCTCTCTCTCTCGGTATGTGTATGTGTATGTGTGTGTGAATATTATTGGTGACATTACGCCAACCATTGTGTTTCATTATAAAATTATGTAAGTGGTAGGAGTATTTACATTTAATTTTCATTGATATCTTCCATCATCATCTGCATCACCATTACCAAAAATAAAGATCAATAAATTTCTTTTAGCTATCATTCGACATCACCATACACCCCTAATTGCTACTAGCATCGTGAAAATCACCATAAATGTTAGTTTTGGTAAAGTACATTATTTCCGCACCAGCACTATTGTTTGACATATATATGTCTGGGTGTATAATATACATCACGTTTGCATATCAAAAATCCTCCAATTTTCTCACGTTTGCATATCAAATCATCCAATTTTCTCACGTTTGCCGCGTCCATCATGTTTTGCTAAATAATCTACCCATCATTATCGAATATCGATAGCTTCCATCGTATTTGTCTTACTTCGTTTCTTCAATAACTAGTCAAAATTTTGTCACCTATCAACTTAATTGTTATTATTGATTTCCTCCTCTACCAGTTAGTACTAATTTTTATCACTATATTTTTAAAACTTATAAATTTGTTTCGTACTTGTGCAATATTGATTTTACACCACAAGTTTAACCATGTGATTTTCATAGCGCTTGCATCATTAAATACTAACTAAATATTGGGGGTTTTACTGATATTTTATATTATACTCAAGAAAATAAACAAGGCTATCCCAAGGATTAGTTGAGATGCTCATTAACTTGCCCGAATACCTGATTTATGGACAGAAACAAACAAGTGTATTGAGACCAGTTTTGGTACATGCAGGGATCAGTATTTCATGATCTACACTAAATTGTAACTCAACATGTTTCTCCTCATGATTATCGAAGTGACAGTTAAAATTGAGATTTAGTAGGTAAAATTTTGTAAATATTAGCTAGGGCAATTTTAAGCCGTTGTTATCCTTTTGGAAATAACAAAAAACATTCACTTACCTAATACCAATTATGTTTGAACTACGAATTCCAAAATAGCTAGAGAACAGGTGCGCTCTGATGGCTTGGAGCAACCATCAAATACCACTGAGATCACTTTACAGTCTCGTAACAAGGTAGTCAGTCGTAGGCGAAATAGACCTCCCTTTGCTCCTATCGGCGGGATTCACCAGTGCCCCTAGGTGTAAGGCCCTCTTCCTCAAACAGGGCCCGTCGAGCGTAGGATTCTCTCTGCTTCTTTTTTTAATTGAATGGCTGTGTCCCCTTGGGATAGTATGAAGATAGATTTTAGTTCAAGTGGCATTGAGACTTGTCCTATCCCTAAAGAAATTTGTGGTTTGAATTTCCACTTCTGAATTTTAAAAGCTGAAATGACCAACTTTTCTGTTGTTATCCCTTTTTTTTTTCTTTGATCTGCGAAGAGAAGAATTTATTAAAAGAACTTGATGAGGGTACGTCGAGAAAAAAGAAATGGGAAAGAAAGAGAGAATCAACAAGTTTGACACTTGCCACCTTACTTTTCCATTTTTCAAGAGCACTATTGCTCAAAACGTATCCTAACTTCCCATCTCAAATTTACCCAAAAAAAACTTCCAATCTCAGAGAAAACATATCCATAAATTGTTATTTTCCAAAATTAATAGCAATACTATTGTTTTTTTATATCAGATTGTTTTGCAATAGTTTCTGGTGCCATGGTACAAGTTATGACTTCTGTGTACTTGATAGGCATGGGTTGCGCTAGTCTGATCCCGATGATTCATGTGCCGGGTTGGGTCAAATCTAACCCCAACCATACAACTTGAGTTTATGCTTTTGGGCCATGAATGTTTTGTCAAATTAATTTACTATCAAATATATATTTTGCAAAATTGTTTTTAGAGAATTGTCGTTCATTTATGTAACTTGGAATTTTTAAATTAAGAAAATGAGAATTTTGAACAGGGTACCAGAAGCACATCACAATGATTATAGTGCTTTTAGTTTTTTCACTATGGGTCCACATATGCTCAAAAGTCGTGTACGTATGTTCAACCGTGATACCCTTTATTCTCAGTCTGTTTGCTTTGAATACACATTTTGATTAATTTTTTTCCCTTTAAATAGACTAGGCGAAGAATTGTTTGTAGGAACTTCTTTGCTTCCTTACTTGTCATGAAGCACTGACACTCGTATTTGTTTATGGTGACAAGGACAAGTATGGAGCACCATATGTCATATCCAATAAACTAAAGTATCTTTAAGTAGAAGGCACACCAGGGACTCTGTGTCTCAACTTGGACATGGATGGAAACATGATAGAATTGATATATAATGTTGAAAGCTTACTTTGTTGTTATGATATTTTAAGAATACGAGTAAATGAAATTTGAGTATATAAAATCCCTGGTCAACTTGTGATATTTGCAAAAGGAAAAGTAAGTATTGCTAAGATACTACAGCTAGTTTTGGTTATTCTAGATGGTAATTTCATATGAATAAGATCTAGAAAAATATCCTGATTTATGTACATAATTTACTTCGAGTCTCCCGCCAATGTCTGAGTACTCATTTACTCCATTTTGAATTCTTGTGTCTTAAATGGGTGTCCTTTTCAGTTTTTGTATCTGTATCCATATCCATATCCATGCCTTTTGGCTTATGTGTCATTTCTTCGGACCATATTTGGTTCCAGAACTTGTATAGATATGTATAAAAGAAAATAAAGAAGTAGATTAAGCAGTAGGAAAAATCTGCAGCAATGAAGTTGATTTTATTTCTTCATTTCAGTGTCACTTTCTTTTTTCCCATTTGAATTTCCTTCCAAATACACCTTGACATGTTCCTTATACATGCTAAAAGTTAAATTCAACTAGATATATTCCAAATTCTTCATTAGTATGAGCAAGCACTTAGGTTGAACCCATGAAGTATGCATGAATGTATATAAATAGATGAACATTTTTTATAATTCTGTTACTTGATTGCATCACACTTCCAGCCGAAAATCATTAAGGGGTTGTGATTGGACGAATTTAGCATATGACAAGCGTTCTTTCGTCCACATTCTTTTTCCCTTGTTCTTTTTGCTTTGGGCCCATGCTCTATTATTGTTATTAGTATCATTTTTAATTTCGTTTGATATGTTACGAAACTACTTGTAACGAACAAAGTAAGGGTGATGGACTTGTTATCCACTTGCCCATACGTATCCATATGACTATTGGGACCTTTTTGGTGGCCATTCTAGAGGGGGTTTGGGACTGTTATGGTTGTGGGCCCATAGCAATAGTATGAACTTAGTTCGATACTCATTTAGTATTACCCTTCGCTTCCGCTCCCAATCCTCGTTCTACGCTTGAGCTCTCAATTCTCGGTCTCTCAAGTTTTAGTAGTTTGTTATCTTTTGAAAGAAATTTTCACACTCGCGCTCACGTTCCCACTCACGTATGTGGACACGCGTTATGCGACTTGGAGTACGTCTACATTTTGTGAATAACTTACTAAATCTTTTTCTGGGCCGGACTTTTTAGTCCATTTGAATCACCCAAAAATGAAAAATTGGCAAACCCAGGGAGGGGGTTATCCTTCGTACTTCAGTCCACCGGATTAGCTTCCAATTGGTACATTATCACGTTAATCCCCTTACTCCTCAATCAAACCAAACATGATTATGACTATTTTTTACCTCCAATCAAACTACCAACTTCAAAGCTCATTCTCAATCCCTTTCTCTCTCTCAATTACCTGCAACGTATAACACGTATTACTACACTAGGTACCACTTTTTGGACACAATAATAGTAGTTTAGCTTTGCTAAGTTACTGTTTATCTTACATGATATCAAGTTGATATACTAATTTGTGGTTGTTATATAATAAATATGTCAGCTTATATGGTGCAGCTTCTTTTTCAGCTTATGAGACAAAGTCAAATAAATGAAAAAAAATGTCAATAATCTGGGAGGGCTTTGTATCATTGCTAACTTTTATTATTTTGCATAATCTGGGACCAGCCATTACTGCATATCTGAATTCATTGGAATAACTACATATGGTATTGCTTTGGATAGAGACATATCTCATTTTTATAATAATGAGGCTTTGATATTCGTATGTCATGGATAATATGATATTAGGGACAACAATAGTGCTGACAAACCATAGTGGACATGAATGTTTAGGACCCAGAAAGTTGTCGAACCCAGACACTTACATTTTTCTGTTTTATTTTCTTCATGAAAGCCTAAAAAGTTGTCAGAATGCTTTGGAATAACAATAGTAGTACCAACTGCTTTGAATCTGGACCCATCTCACTCTTATTCTAATGTTCATGCTCTAATATTTTCTATTCATGAAAAATATTATGTGGGCGCGCATCCTGCAACAATAGTTCTATACAAACAATGGTGGATAGGAACTGGGGCGGCCTGGCCTTGCCTTGTCTTGGAGCAAAACGGGCTAATGTTCCAAACCTGAAACCATGACTCAAATGTGGTCACTTCGTTGAACTCGTCATGTTACAATTACAAGTTGAGCGGATATTGTTAATCTAGTGGGAATATCAAATTTGTTCAAGGTTGTAATCGATGTCTAAAATGAAGCCCCAAAATATGATTTTATCATGGCCAGGTGACAGGTGTTCGATCGACTTGATTTTTATATGTTTAACGCGTGGAGCTATGTAAAATGAATGGTGTGGATCACATTTTTGGACTTAGAACAATGCTTTCCTAATGGCTATGTATATATGGGACCCTTAAGTTTGTGAACCTTGGACTGCTGCTTTTCTTTTCTTTTCTTTTTTTCCTTTTTTCCCCCTTTTTATTTCCTTCATATGCCCCCTACACCTCTGTTATGATGAAACATGTTTTTATTTTGGCCAATTTTTATCAGTCTTTCACTTTTATGCATAATTGACAAGTCTCTCCTTTTAAAATCAATGGGATTTTTAATTTTGGCAAATGATCAAATTATTCATTTTTACAGGTGGGCAAAGAGCTTGGAGCTGGGAAGCCGTACAAAGCCAAGCTAGCTGCAACGGTGGCATTGGGCTGCGCTTTGGTGATCGGCTTCATCAACGTCATATGGACGGTGATCTTTAGAGAAAAGTGGGGTGCTCTATTCACAACTGACGAGTTGGTCAAAGCCCTAGTTGCTTCAGTCATGCCAATCATGGGGCTGTGTGAGCTTGGAAACTGTCCACAAACCACTGGATGTGGGATCCTACGTGGGACTGCCAGACCGGCTGTGGGTGCCCGTATCAACCTAATGTCCTTTTACTTTGTGGGCACTCCAGTAGCAGTCGGCTTAGCGTTTTGGCTGAAGGTCGGCTTCAGTGGACTGTGGTTCGGGCTCTTGTCAGCTCAAGCTGCTTGCGCCGTGTCTGTTCTATATGCTGTGTTGGTGCGTACTGATTGGGAAGGTGAGGCTTTGAGGGCTAAGAAGCTTACAGGAAGTGGCTTGGAGATGCTTAGTGACAATGGGTTGAGGAGAGAAGATGTTGAAAATGGTGAAGAGAGAAAAGGGTTCTTGGCAAGTGATAATAGCATGGATGATGTTTTGTAGTGAGAGACGCAGTGCATGTGTGGTACTAACTTGTAAGATATTTTGAGAGAGGTAAAGTAGCTTCTCTTTAGTTGTCAAGAATTTTGTGAAAGAAAAGTTACTTTTGGGAAAATGTGGTATGGTATATGAAAAAAAGGAACCTTTGGGGAAAAATTGTAAGAAAACTGATAAGTAGTATTAGTTTAATTATAAGTAGAGCTAGATTTTTTGATTGGCTTGTAGGGTGAGTTGAAAAAATTTGTTGTTAGATATTCCACCTTATGCAATGTGAAGGTTGAGAAAAATTTTAAACACTTCTTAATTGGAAAGTCAAAGATGCGAATATCTTCAAAAAGAAACTTTTAAATGGAATCTAAATGTGGAAATAGCAAGTGCAGTGACAGGGACCGTGTGCGCCCGGTGCATTTAACTAAGGTTCGAACTTCGCTAACTTCAACTGATAGTTCTGACTTTGGTCTAAATGTGGAAATAGCAAGTTACTGTTATTTGAAGAAAGTATTTTGTATTTTGGTGTTACCGCTCTTTTTAACCCACTCAAGTTAGGCCTCCATCGTGAGAAGGTGGGTTCAACTGGAAATGTGCAGCCAAAATTGTACCAGGAGAGGATGTAGATAATAAGGTTTACCATCAACACGCCAATTCCAAAAGTACAAAAATGGCAAATGCACCAACTATGGGTACACTGGTGTACACCATATGTGTGCGGCTTTGTGTGTTAATCATTTCAGGGTCTCATATTAATAATCGAAATCGTTCAATATATTTACAACATTGTTTTTAAGGTCATTTAAAAAAAAATTAGCTCATTCAGAGATATCAGTAAAGGCTTGATCAATTCATTTTCCCCGCAAATTCAGTGGGGAACTCTAGTGTTATTTTGACCAATTAAACTTGTAAAAATGCTACTTGTACAACTATTTCAACTCAAATCGTTTACAACATCTCACATACACATGGGGCCTACACCCTTGATTATAGTTGAAATGATTGTACATATAGAATTATTGTTATACTTGAAAGGGATCGCTCGCCCACTTGTTTCTATGGACAAACAAATCGTGCGACCCCAAGCCCGTGTTTATTTTCAACGTAGTGTTCATTTCATTTAAATGATGGGTGACATCCACGTTCCACAACCACAGTCGACAACCAGACAATGTGTTTATGCCACTTGGTCTGCTACACATGCGATGTATGCACTAGGCTAGTCTAAGACATCGTGTGGTGAGCTTCACCTCCGAGGTGGTATTTTACGTAACACACAGGGTTGTGTGGTGTACGTGGACTTCCAATATGTGTGTGCTTATTATGCTGCTTAATTTTGGTTTGCGCATGATAGTATTATACGCGAGCAAAATACTGACTTTTGCCGAGGGGAAAAAGAAAAAACGAGAAGAATTGACAACAAATTATTACTACAAGTCTACAACAAAAACTACATATGGTGAATTTCCTAGCCAAATGGGTCTTTATGGCGAGGAAATTGATTTTGTTGACAAAGGATACTCTATGTCGACGAAATTATATATATATATTTTTGGTAAATAAGCTTGAAATAAAAAAAGGGGCTAACCGAATATACAGCCTACAAGGAGTATACCCCAGGAGGACAAAATAAAAAGAAAAAAAGGAAAAGAAAATAAAATGAAAAGAGAACCTACGCCAACTGGCTACAAGTATCTAAGAGTAATTAAACTGAATGTTTCCTAGCCTTCTAAATAGATGATTAAAAAACATGCAACAGAGTGGTTAAATTTGAGCAACGTTTCGACTATTTTCTGACCAAACCAGAAATTCAGCAACTGTCCTGGGCACCAATGGTAGAGTGCAACGAAAATCGGGCACCAATGTCATAGTAAAATCAACAGGACTAGAATCATAGATGTGACCAGCGATGCAGTTCCTAATCAATAACTATAATGGTGCAGCAGCAATAACCATAAGCTTCAAATTAACCAATAATGGTGCAGCAGCAACAATGACATGGAGAGATGCAGCTTTGACATTTTGAGCATGGGCAGTAGCAACAAGGAGAGTAAGGTATGGAGCAGCAGTAGTAGTGATCATTAAGAGGTGCAACGGGCACCTCATATGGGAGGAAGCCCCCTCCCCAAAGAGATCATACATGCCAAGGGACAACCCCCAAGGCTAGGTTCAAAAGTGCACATCACCTCTAGCAGTAAGTGGATGATACAAAAATACAAAGTGATTACTATAACTACGGCATACTCAATGCAAGCCTGACTTTAGACTTTGGATATCCAGCGTTAGCAGATACTGCTACATTCTTTTGAAACAACAGCTAGACAAAAAGTGCAGCAGTAGTGACAGATACACAACAACACTGCCCAAGTAGCTCAATGGCCCAAATCTCCACTGGACAAACTCACAGCAGTAGCAAATACACAACAACATCCATATACCCGAACAGTGGCAGCCATAACATGAAGCATATCACCAATATCTGATGCAATGAGAAAAACATGGAAATAGTAGCTCTGCCCAAACATGGCAGTCCATAAAACAAGAAGAACAATATAGTAGGGGACTACACAGTAGCTCTCGAACACAGCTACTTCAAAGTGCACATGCAAGGCTAAAAACAGACTAAAGGCAGCAAGCTAAAACAAAATACATGACTACATACAGAAACCAAGGATTGCCTCCATCCTTTGGAGACACAACAACTATTCAAAATAGTGCACAAACAAAATGGAGGGGAGATGAAGAAATCAAACCATGAACATTTAGATCTTCCACAAAGCTCACAACAGCAAGCCATATTTCCTCGCCAAAAAGCAAAGATTTGGCAAGGAAATGAATATTTCCTCTCTAAAGGGCACCCATTTGGCGACGGAATTAACTTTCCTCGCAAAAAAGCTAAGATTTGCGACGAAATTACTTTTCCTCGTCAAAGGGCACCTATTTGGCGACGAAGTTATCTTTAATCGCTAAAAAGCTAATTGGCGCTAAAGGTCACCCATTTGGGGACGAGATTATCTTTCCTCACCAAATGCTAAGATTGGTGACGAAAAGGGCACCCATTTGGCGACATAATTATCTTTCCTCGACAAAAACCTAAGATTTGGTGAGGAAATAAATGTTTCCTTGCCAAAAAGCTAAGATTTGATTCCTTCTCATGGTTTTTACCCGCATTGGGGTTTTCCACATATATCTAGTATTCATCTGTTTAATTGCTTTTTGTTTGTGATTGGTGATGATATTTTTTTTATTGAGATAAAAATTCTAACAAATTATTAAACCGAAGCGATCTAGGATTTTTCAGAGATGGCTTCAGTAATATAGAACACTCATCTTTAAACTTGCTAGAAAACCAAGTAAACAAAATGAGGCCAGGAAGAGTGCAAACTAGAAATAACCCTCCAATTTTATGTTAGAAGTTATTGAATCTAATTTACCTATTATCAACATAGTTCTTGGTTGGATTAGTAGACTAGTTTACCCATCCATGCAGTATACAAATAAGAAATAACCCTTATCAATTGGAAGAAAAACAAGATGAAATATAATCAATGGATCATATATTCTGCATACAAGAAAAAGTAGTACTCTCCTTTGAATTAGAAAAAAATATAAAAGGGTTATAATGTAAGATTATAAAAAAAACATTAAATTAGAAAGGTATAAAGACTTATAAAAGGGTATAGAAAAATATTAAATTATAAAAAATAAAAATTTCAGTAAAAGCAAATAACATTAAAAGATTTAAGAAACAAGTTTAAAGAAACACTACAAAGAGACTAAAATTAGACAAAAAGACTTTAAAAAAATTAGTGAGGTGAAAAGAACTATAAAATGTTTATATATTAAAAGTTGTAGTATTTTGCATTGAAAAGGAAGTTGGTGTGGTAGATGGGTCGCGCGTTGCTAGAGAGAGGAGGTTGCTGGTTCGATTCCTAGCGGAGACGGAGAAGATGGGAATTGAATTTTTTTTTTATTAGTTTCAGGAGTTTTAGCGAGGATAAATTTCCTCCCCAATTGTTCCGAACATGCGAGGAAAGATTTACTCGTCAATTTTTTCCAGTTGGTAGAATAGACGAGGAAATCTATTTTTCCTCACTAGAATAACTTTTGCAACGACCTTATGGTGAGGAGACCTGGCGAAAAAAAAATTCCTCGCCAAAGCACCAAATTTCCTCGCTAAACGAATTGGCGAGGAAAACATTGGCCCGAATATGCGAGGAAAAATTTACTCGCCAATTTTTTTGAATAGGGCCAGTTGGCAGAATAGGCGAGGGAATCTATTTTCCCTCACTAGAATACCTTTTGCGACGACCTTTTGGTGAGGAAACCAAGCGAGAAATTTTTTTCTCGCCAAAACACCAAATTTCCTCGCTAAACGAATTGGCGACAAAAAAATTTCTCTCCAATTGTTCCGAATAGGTGAGAAAAATAAAATTTCCTCTCCAATTGTTCCAAATAGGCGAGGAAAAATTTTCTCGCCAATTTTTCTGAATAGGCGAGGAAAAATTTCCTCGCCAGTTGGCAAAATAGGCGAGGAAATCTATTTTTCCTCACTAGAATACCTTTTGCGACGACCTTTTGGTGAGGAAACATGGCGAGAAAATTTTTCCTCGCTAATTCCTTTAAGGAGGAAATTTGGTGTTTTGGCGAGAAAACTAAATCCTCACTCTAGACTTTTTTGGTGTAGTATGTAACTGAGGGAGAAATAATTTTATCTTTTAACGGACTTAAGCCAATTATTAAGTCAATAAGTGATGAATTGGAACAACCCCAACTATAACCAAGCTGCACCCAAAACAAAATTCCCATTAATTGTGTAGTGGACTCCACAAAATAGTATTACGGTGTAAAATAGCAATATGTGCATTTGTAAGTTGTATGTGTTCAGGCCAGTTTCCAGACGGAGGGGGTAGATTTTTGGAGCTTTCAAAATGAAATGTGATTAGAGTTTTTTGGCTCACTGTCATAAAATATTTGTGCTCTGCTCTATCCTCAATCCAACTTTACTGAGGTCCAACAAAAAAAAAAATGCGACTATTCATGGTTCGATAGTTACATGGGTCAAATTTTGGCTACCGGATACACTTAATTCAATGGAGAATGTGATCCAACCCAAAAATTCAATGGAGAGAGTGACAAAAATTATTGTTTTTGTTACTAACGATATACTACTAAATTACTGGTGCAGCTAGCTAGTGCCCAACTTTATTACTCCTACTAACTTTTTGTTTAGATAGTGGGGTTCATCGCTTTTGTTCATTCTTTTTACCCCCAACGTGTAAGAGGTGTGTGAGACGATTCTTTTTTTTTTTGCACGGCTAAAAAAGATTTCATTGAATAGATAGAATAGATACAACCAAAAAAGGGGGATGAGTAACGACATCACAACGAGAGAGAAACATTCCAACTAGATTGGCACCCAAACCTCTCGACAATCATATGCCACAAAAGCCCCCCAAAAGAGAAAAGGTTGGCTAGTGATCAACCTTTCTCAATGTGAACAAAAGTTCTTACAACTGAAAGCTGATACAATAGTTTGGAGAAATAAGACAAGGAAATAGACTTCTGCAGGTGAAAGACATCCCGGGATACAACCTCCTGGTGTGTGAGACGATTATTTAATACTTTCCCTATAAACTAGAAAAATTT
>CM037154.1:22204126-22364126 GCA_020921065.1 Vaccinium darrowii | reverse complement strand
TCACTATCTGTTTTTTTTTTCAACCCCCTATTGGATTTCGCTGTGCTTTGTCCATTCTTGTGCCTCTACTGGTTCTTGTCTTGTCTGAATCTCGTCTACTATTTTCCTTTGGTTTCGTTTCCTTCCTCGGGTTTTGCTGGGTTTCCGGGGATTTGCCTAACAGCACTGGTCTCGAAAAGAGATGGTGGTACGGTGTTGGTCTCCTGTCTAGGGATGGCAATGGGGCGGATCGGTTCGGGTTTTGGCCGATCCGCACCCAAACCCAAAGGGTTTCGGTTCGGTTCGGGTTCGGTTCGGAAAAGGGAGAGGATGAACCATAACCTAACCATTCGGGGTTCGGGTAATTTCGGGTAACCGATTTTGTGAAGGAAAAAATAGCTACCCATTTGGGAAACCGAATTGTACCCATCCCGCCCCGCCCCAAACCGTACTAAAACATGAATAAATTGAGTTTAGGATATTTTATTATCTCAAAAAAATTGAAAAAACATGAAAAAAATAACAAAAGGAGGCTACAAATATTAGTCAAGAGACTCAAGACTATAATACTATAAAATATCAGTCAAGAGAGTCTCAAAATGTACAGAATGTGAGACCAAAACCTAACCTGTGAATATCTTACATATATATACGAGAGGTAAAGTGTAATTTTAAAATATACCTAAGGGGTTTATGTAATATGTATATATAAATTAAGGGTATATATATAGCCAGGGGTACATACACAATTACTATAAATTTTAGGGGTAAATATGTAATTTCATATTTCGGTTAGTTTCGGGTCACGGTTCGGTTCGGGTCACGGTTCGGTTATGACCTCAAACCATACCCGAACCATACCCATTCGGTTCGGCCATATCCCATACCATACCCATACCCACGGGGAATATTTCGGTTATGGTTCGGGTAAAAATAGCGGTTTCGGTTCGGGTACCCATCGGTTCGGTCGCGATTGCCATCCCTACTCCTGTCGTGACTCTTTTTGGGGGGTCAGGGTTTCGCCTAATGGTAATGGTGAGCTTCCGTGGCAGCTGGTTGGTTTGTGCTTGGTCATCCATGGGTTGCTAGCTATAACGTGATGTGGTTGTGTGGACGCTGCCACGGGGCCCTCGACTTCGCCGATTTGAAAATTTGATTTGATTTTTGGGAGTCGCCACATAGGTTTGCGGAAAATTACCCGAGAAACTATTTTTTGAAAAATTGTGACTTCTGTGCCATTATTTAACAAAGGCTTTGAGATTGATCTTTTTAACCAAAAATATTTTGGGTTCGGAGCTAGGTTACGGAAGGGGAAGGGTTTTATGGCACCCCTCTCGCTCGACGCGAGGTCGGTCTCTACTTTAATATTCGTGGGATTTTGCAAAACATTTTATAATGAAATTTCATTCAATTAATCAAGCAAAATAAAATGCATAAAAATGATGATAATAAACAGTAAAATGCAACAAAATAATTTAAAATCAAAATTAACTAAATTCATTCTAATTTACAAAGAACTGAGGCGCCCTAAATAAGAGGGAATGAGGGCGCCCTAGTTCAAAATATCCCCTTTATTTTGATTGAAAATTTATTTTTGCCAATTTCAGAATGGTTTTTTATTTAAGAAAAATCATAATTATGATTTTAAAAGAGGAATTATTGTTTCTTTAAAAAAAATATCTAAAAGAAAATATTTAAAATTGGGGATAATAAATTAAAGTAACTATAAAATTATTTGAATAACAGAAAATAATAAATTTGATTCTATTTTGATTTGAAATACCATTTAATTAATTAAAACAACCAAAATGATAAAAAATTATGAACTGGGGTGCCCCAATTTGTGCATAACTAGGCTGCCCCCAGAATTGGAGAACTAGGGTTCCCCCAGAATTAGAGAACTAAGGCGCCATAGTTTATTAAATATTTGAAAATTTCATATTTTTGATATAAAAAATGATTTTGTTCCTCTCAGGTTACATTTCCAGGATGTATTACTGGGATGCGAATTTGAGGAACTTAGTTTAACTCTTATCTTAAAAATTTCTCTTTGAAATGCACTCTTTAGACTTTTGCTTGCAAATGATGGAAAAGATGTGGTTGTTTGCTGGTTGTAGGACTTGGTTAAAGTACTGAAAATTTGGTTTCACAGTAGTTTAGGAAAAATTTCAAGATTGTAGTGGTTTTTTTGAAGATTTTGGTGATGGTGTTTTTGATGAAGTTTAGGAGGGTGATAATGGAGGATATTAATGGTTACAGTAGCAGAAAGGATGGGAGAGAAGATAGTAGAGGAGTAAAATAACAATGAGTTGGAAGTAGTTTGGATTTTGGAGGATTTTTAAGAGGGTTTTTTTTGGCGTTTTGATGAAGGCTGGAAAGGTGGTGAGTAGGAAGTGTAGTAGCAGCAAAGATCATCTCCCACGTTTTTGTGCATGGAAGGCCTTATATAGGCCAAGGAAAAGGTTCAAAGGGTTCACAGGGTTTCAAAGGAGTAAGAGGAAACAATTGCCCCGGTTTTACGCTAAGCATTTGATACAAAAAACAGCACCGTAATTTGATTCTCTGTAAAGCTTCTGCATGGTGATGATTTTAGGGGAACAAGGGCACCCAGTTGGGTGGAAATTGGGGCGCCCTAGTTTGGGGTGAATTGGGGTGCCCCCAGGATATGGGAACTGGGGTGCCTTAGTTCAATGGAAACTGGGGTACCCCCAGGATTTGGGAACTGGGGTGCCTTATTTCATTTCGGGGTTTTGGTGATTTAGGCTAAGGAAAAATCTTTCGGGTGCATTTCAAGATTAATTTCACGGTAATTACTAGCTTATCCTCATCATTGGGAAGGCCGACGGGCCGCAACTTAAGGGTATTTTGATGGTCCAAATTGGGGTGTCTACAGTTGCCCCTCTTTGACAAAACTCGGATATCATTGTTTGATACGAGTGCGTCAAAGATTGAGACAACCCCAATTTGAGCTTCCCAAAATCCTTAATCAAAATCAAATGCAAGAAAACATGCAAGCATTGAATGCATGAGGTCGAGCTCTTCGAGCTGCCTACGTACCCTGTTGTAGGGATCAGACCAGTGTAGTTCGATGGGGCAAACACAAATTTTGATTATTTAATGGAAAATAAAATTCGAAACAACATACAAAGATTTGGAAATTTTTTGAAATGGCACTCGAAGGTACCATTATCATGTTTGAAAGTAAAACTGTTGTTTGACATTTAACGGGATGTAAAGTTCACCACAATTATTTTACACTTAACACGGCGTAAATTCCGTCACTGCTTGACATTAAACAAGGCGTAAAATCCACCACTTTTGAATGGGGCGTAAAGTCCGCCGCCTTTGACAATTTCACGAGGCATAAAGTCCGCCGCCGCTTGACAATTCTACGAGGCGTAAAGTCTGCTGCCGCTTTTTGAAAATGAATGATGCATTCAGCTACCATGTTTAGAAATGAACGGTGCGTTCGGCTACCGCATTTGAAAAGGAATGGCGCATTTAGCCACCGTATTTGAAAAGGAACGGTGCGTTCGGCTACCATTTTTTGACAAAGTTTGACTAAACAGTGCGCAAAGAAACTGTGTTCAACATTTGACATTGACAATTTAGTTGTAGACACCCCGATTTTGACCCGAGAAACTTATCAAGCATCCCCGATGATGAAAATGCCTGATAAGAGCACGCAGAGCTTGATTGTGAACTTGGAAATCCCTCTTAAACCTCTTCAAAATAAACCCAAGCCTACACCACCTTCTAGTACATTCAAAACCCTCTTTATCGATATATAATACGTCCCAATCCATTTTGAAATGAGGGAGATGTGCCCGTTTTACCAAAACAACTTGTTTTCCCAACCTTTCTGAGTGTAAAATGGTCATATATTTTGATGTACAAATCATCTTGGTTTCAAACCATGCGCAAAATGAAGTTCGGTAGCACTCAGAGCGGCCCCGCGAAAATTCATATGTTGTGCTGTCTCCTAATCCAGGCGCCCGGATTTCCCTATTCCAGGCGCCCGGACTCAATCCAGGCGCCTGGATTCCCATTCCAGGCGCCCGAACTCAATCCAGGCGCCCGAACTCAATCCAGGCGCCTGGACTCCCCAATTCCAGGCGCCCGGATTCACTCCAGATACTTGCTGTCCAAGGTCAAATGGGTGGGGATGAGCGTCTTGAAGATCATTTCTGGGATTTTTTGCAGAAGTATAGTGGAGGGGAGATGATGGCCTATGATGCCCCTCTAAGCTTCACCCCTAAGAGGTCCTAGTGACCTTTTTGAACCTTTTCTAGCCTATAAATACACCTCTCTCTCACTCATTTGGAAGGAGATCAGTTCCTCCCTCACTCCCTTACTGTTATGCTGCAGAAATACACCCAGAAAATCCATCCCCAATCCATTCCCCTTTGTTCTACTCATTTCTAGCCTAAAAACCCAACTTCTAGCAAAAAAAAAAACAACCTTTATCACTTGAAATCTACACCCTCCAACCATCCATCATCAAAATCAACCAAAATAGAAACATTCAGTTTGCTTTTACTCTGAAAAACCCATCTCAACCCATATAACCACCAAAAATCCTTCAAAACTTTGCTCAAAGTTCATAAATCAAGTCTAAAAGGTAGTCTTTCTACCAATATGCTCAAGTAGGCCCTGAGGGGGACTCAATCAAGTTCTCACTGGTCTTCTATACCAGTAGAGGGCTTGAGAGAGGTTTGAAAATCATCAAGAGAGAAATCTATTTTGTGTATCTGAACTCAATCCAGGCGCCTGGATCATCACTTTCCAGGTGCCTGCATTGAGTCCAGGCGCCTGGATCCCCTTTTCTCTTACTATATTTTCTACTTTTTCTTGCATTTTAACTATTTCGTGGTACATTATTTGCATACAGTGGTTTTAGAGTACTTATGTCTTATATTCTAATCTTTATTTTGATGAGTATTTGGAGTGTTTTCAAGGTTATAATCACATTTGATAGAATAGTTACATGAGAAGGAAACATACATGTGGGTTCATCTGTCATTTACAGGTCTTGATCATTCAGTTTTGAAAGTGTCAAGATGAGCTTTTATGTTACATAGGCATACCCCCATTGTAGGTGTTCAATATGAGTATTATCATTGCATTTTAGTAACAAATTATTCAAAATCAAGTTTCTTGTGAGCTCATATCATGCATTTGAGTTAAATTTAAGGTTCATGTCTGCTATTGTGTTGCTATACATCTTTTAGAGTGCATGTGAGTTAGTCAAAAGCATTACATTTGGTGTTTGTTGTGAGAAATGAGATTTTAGAGTTTCTGTCTGGGAGGTCATCCAGGCGCCTGGATTGGCCCTTTCCAGGCGCCTGTATTCAATCCAGGCGCCTGGATCTGCCTAATCCAGGCGCCCAGATTGCAATCCAGGTGTGATGTGTTGGGTATTTATGATCAGTTCCTGGGACATCCTAAGGCAGTTTGGGGGCAATTTGGTGAAATTTTAGCATCTTTTGTACATGAATCATCCACTCATAACATTTTGCACAAGCATTCACCCATATATCATTAATCTCTTTGATGCATTTGTCGTGTTTTCACATGAATTTGTGTACGAAGTCCATTTAAACAATATTTTCAAAATCCTTTCGAACATTTAGTAGAGACCGGTGGTTATACCGGGCGAGAGGGGTGCTTTAAATTCCTTCCCCTCTCGTAACCTAGCTCCCGGACCCGAGAAATCTCATTTTGTGAGGCCAGTAAAACATTTTCTATTCCAAGGGCAAAAGAGTCATTTTTCAAATTGTTTCTCGGGTACGGTCCTTAAATCCGGGTGGCAACTCCATTCAACCAATCAAAATCGTTTTCCAAACAACCGTTTTCGTGGACGTGCTCCGCGGGGTGTTCACATTAGTTTAACATGCCTCATTATTTGTTTTGACTTTGGGGTGTGAATCTATGGCATCCACTTAGGACATGACCACTTGAACTCACAAAAGTGTCTATGACCGGTTCGAAAGTGTCTGTGACCGTTTGGAGTCACCAGAGTGTGTATGATCGGTTTGAAAGTTCCTGTAACCGTTCGGAGTCACCAAAGTAGAGGAGAGTGTTTATCACCGCTTTAGGGTCACGAAAGTGAATATGATTGTTCAGCGTCACAGAATTGGTTGTGACTATTTGAGTTAGGGAAAGTGGACGTGACCGTTTGGGTCACGGTAGTGGATACGACTGATTGGGTCGTGAAATTGGATGTGACCGTTTAGGTTACGGAAAGTGGATGTGATTGTTTAGTGTCACGAAAGTGTCTATGACAGTTCGGTGTCATGAAAGTGTATGTGACAGGTTTGGGGTCACGAAAATGCCTATGAGTGAACATGGCCTCGCTAATCAATGAAGTGATCAAGTGGAAGTGTTTTGGAAAGTGCTCAAGTGGAAGTGTTTGGGAAAGTTGTCCCTCAGGATAGTAGTTTTTGAAAACCTACCCCTGGGGACAGTATTTTGAAAAGTTTCCTTTTAAGGCGGTTGAAAATTTAAGTTGAAATTTGAAAAGAATTTCAAAAAAGAAAGTTGCTCCCCCTCGGGGTTGTAATTTGAAAAGTAGGTGACGCGTCAGAGTATCCCTTTTGCTTTACTACCTTTCCTTTTGACCGTACTTAGGGTTTTGACAAGGCTTGAGCTTTAGGATAGTTGGAGCTTTCGGTTGACTTTTAGGTTAAGGCTGAAACATTGGTTTGATGTTTGGTTGACTGGAGATTTGGCTTGACGTTTGGTTGACTTTTAGGTAGAGGTTGGAACTTTCGTTTGAGGCCGGAACTTTGGTTTGACATTGGGTCAAGGGTGGGACTTTGGTTTGACTTTTGATCTAAGATTTTAGGCCTTCATGCCCCAATCTTGAATCTGACTGTATGCTTGCCCCAGTGGATAGGGCTGATGTGCCCCTGAATCTCGGTTCTAATTCTCTATTTTGATCCTGCCAATAGTTTTGGTGACCAATTAACCATGCACCTAAATCATGAGTTCTTCCACGAGTTGAGGATTTGACAAGACTTGGACAATTTGACTGACCTGTTGACATGATTAAGACAATACGACTATTTTGATAACTAATAATTTGATTAACCTTATGGTGGAGGGAGTTTGACAGGATGAACGAGACAGTTTTCTTGACTTTTATTGACGGTGGAGTGGATTTTGGCAAGATCGACAAGACAATTTTGGTGGATGAAGAAGTGGATTTTGACAAGACTATGTTGACTCAACGAATAGGAAAGACTATGGACATGAGTGGCTTCCCTAAGGATGCCCTTGATTTGGTGACGACTCGAAGACTTGAAAGATAGCGAACATGCCTCTTGACAAATGTTTCATAAAATTGAATTTTTGATGATTTTCCTTTCAAGATTTTGAAATTGTTTCACTCCATCAAATGGTCTTTACTTGTTTTGTCAAAACACAAGATTTATTGTTGTGACCCCATGCCTCTGGGTTGCTGATGAAGACCTGTTGATTGAGGTACCCCGGTTTGGAAGGCTGCTGATAAAGACCCATCGATTTTCAATTGAGGTGCCCCGATTTAGACTTTTGCTTTGATGGATGCCATTGTTGCACAATGCTTTGACTTTTGAGGTGGATTACACTGTTCTCTTTGGACTAGGATTCTTCCTACCAAGTTGCGCTTTTCAATATGAAAGGTCTTTATTAAAGGTTGTAATAGGGGGCAAGGCTTGGGCTTAATAAAGAAAAGGTAAAAGGCTAAAAAAATTTACCTTTTTTCTTTTGATGAGTTTTTTTCTTTTTGACTTTTTGATTTTTTTTTTTGATGCTTTTGATAAGCCCTCAATGTTGTACATATCCGGGCTTATCCCGCTCGTTGTGATCACACACACGTGCATTTTGTGCCTTTATATGATTGATTTTGCGCGAGTTGTGTTTTTGATGAGTTTCAGAAAATCGGAGCTAAAAGGCGTGTCCAAAGCTCCAAATAATCCCCGGTTGTATCCGGAAGTACCTAAGGTCCCGCAATGCCGTGGAGGACAATCGCCGAAGCTTAGAAGTCGATTCAAGGAGCTTTGGAAGGTTCAAGGAAGGCCCGGAACAAAGGAACAAGAAATCTAGAGTTATGAGGCTATAGAAAATCTGACCAACCGATAGAAAAATGCTCATTTCTCTCAAGATACAAATGCTATGAAGATGAGGTTAATTGGGTTAGAAAGTAGACTCATAGAGCTTTCCAACGGTTTAAGAATCGCCTCATTCCGAGTTCGGACGAAGCCGGGGCGTGCCCGCGAAGTTGGCTAAAAAATCTGCCCGAACAGACGAATCTGGATCGATCCAGATGTGGTGTGGATCGATCCAAATACCTCCGGCCATCATTTTTTGAGCTCTTTTTGCACTTTCCTTTTATGGAAACTTTTGTTTAATGTGTGTGCTTTATTAGATATTATGTAGAGAGAGAAAGGGAAGACTATATTGGGCTCTCTCCTCTCTCCTTCTCCCACACTTACTCTTTCATTTTTAGTTTTAGTTTAGCTCCTCCATTGGAGGATTTTGAAGCTTTATCTCTCTAGATTTCTCAAGTAAGTTTTCATTTCTAGTTAATTTGTCAAGGTTTATTGTTGTAGCTACAATCATTCTCTCTATATAAATCTAGTTTATTTGTGTTTTTATCGGTTAAATCTTGTTCTTCATTTCCTAACTAAATCCTTCTTAAACTCTAGTTTTTATTGGTTGTTTGTTATTTCTCTAAGGTTTAAAGTTATTGGCAAGTTTGTTATCATCGTTAAAAATCACTTTTCAAAGTTATTGGTCATGTTTATAACTTCCTTAATTAAATTAATTAGTCTTTGCCTAATGAGTGAGTAGTCAATTAGGTAGGGTCATGGGGTGATTGACTCCCCATGACCAAGGTTAATCCAGTTCCTCGCGCAATTTAAAAAAGGCTTTCAACTTTTGTCGAGCAATGAATTGGGATTCACTTTTACGAATCAAAATTAGGGTCTGTAAACCCCTTTGATCGCACGTCGCCCGGGGCTTGACCACTTGGTACGTGCGATGCTTAGGGATAGGGTGACTCAAATGTTTGTCTAAATGGCACAAGAATCCTATTCTTTGTGGAACGCATTTTTCTAGGCGATGGTTTAGTTTCTAAACCATTTGCTTGGGTGCACCTAACGGTGGCTCGAGTCGGTTACCGAGCGTGAGGATTTGGTTAGCTTTGGTTGTGATCGTTATGAACCCCTAGGCTTTACCTTTGTTAATTTAGTCTTTTCGTATTCCGTGTCATTCACGAAGTTAAGTGAATCCACCAACAAATCACAAAAGCCAAGTTTGCCGCTTTAAGGCTAAAAACTTCATTCGTAAGTCAACTCTCACGCCGGGTGCGTTCGGTCCCTGTGGATTCGATCCGGTCTTACCGGTTATCATGCTATGCGATACCTAGCCCTACGCTTGGGGCGACACCATCTACGACACAATCCAAGGTCGCAAGCAGCTTTGCATTTCGATGCGCTTATGTCTTTGGCGCCTTCATTCTTTTGTAATTTTGACATGACACTGGTGACCATGTGTTTGGCACTTTCATATCTCTTATTTTAACCCAATGTGAGGGATAGCTACCTAGTTGGGTTCTTTTTCAAAGAAATTGATTTAAGATCAAAGGGATTTTACAACAGATATTTTATGTGGGGAATAAAATCAAGGAATGCCTTTCTTCATTTTGAATTGCGCAACTTGATAGGGAGAATCCTACATGCTCTAACTTTTGCCTAGATCATATTTTGAAGTCTTGATCTAGCAAGCTTTTTTTTGCCTAGGCCGCCCTTACGGGTTTTCAACCTAGCAGACTTTTTCTGAGATCAAAGCATTGCTTCTTGATGGCATCAAAGGAATGGCCTTTTAGATATCCTTCTTCTTGTGAGGGTTCAATCATCTTGCGTTTTGAAGTAATTTTCATGTTTCTCAAATGATGGTGGAAAACAATTCGAGGAATTTTACTACAAAAACCCAAATTTATTATGACAATTTTTTATGCAACGGGGGATGATATTGATTTTTGAGATGAAGCGGCCAAACCGTTGAGGGTTGCCTACGTATCCCTTTGCAACGAATCAGGCCATATGTAGTTCGGGACTACAAAGTTGACTCTATCTTTTGGATTTTTCTTTTTTTTTTTCCCTTGACAACAGCGAGACATGACAAACTTAAACTTGAAGACAAATACAAAAGTAGAAATGTGAAAGACTCAAAATACAAACTGACTTGACACAAAGCAAAGACTTGACTCAAGACTCGAAAACTCCCAAGACTCATGGAAGATCAGATTGTTGCATGGCCTTGATGGTCTATTGGTTTGACATGGTGTTCAGCTTCACAGTGGAACAAGGATGGACTTGTTATCAATGAGGTCCTGAATGTCACAACGGAGACGGCGGCACTCATTTGTAGCATGACCGGGCACCTTATGGAAGGCACATAAGGTATCTGGATTGTGCTTGATGAAAGTTTTCATGGTAGAGAAGTTGGTTGGAGTCGCTTAAGGAAACCAGCTTTGAGAAGTTTCTCATAAACCATGGACAAGGGTGCGGAGAATTAGGAAACTATTCTTCGTTGGTCTTTAGGCTAGTTGATTTGGGTTATGGTCTTGGTTGGTTTGACTTTGCTGGTGTTGTTGATTATGAAATTGGAGGAGGTGTTTGCATATAGGGTGTTGCTGTCCTCAGAGTAGACCTTCTCGGTTTTTGGATCTGAATCACCATTTTCTAGAATGCCATCATGTATTGCTTCTTCAACGGCAATGCCGGCTTCAAAGAAACTTTCAAAATTGGCCGTTGCTTGAGATGCGACCAAGTGCTTGGCTAAAGCTGGCTGCATGTTTCTAATTATCATCCGGATTTGATCCTTTTCAGAAGGTCGCTCAGTCATTTGAACTGCCTTAACCCTCCACCTTTTCACAAAGTCAACGAAGGATTCTTTTGTCACCATAAGGGTTGACTTCAATTCCCGAGTGGTCATTTTGAGCTGAGTATTGCAGTTGAATTGTGAGATGAAGGCTACCCCAATGTCATCCCAACTCTTCTTTTTTGTGTCATCTAACATCATGAGCCACTACAAAGCTAGCCCAGTGAGAGACTAATGGAACATCTGACCCATAGCATCTTTTCTTACACCTTGTATGGACGGAGACCCGATATATGCTTGCAAATGAATCTTTGGATCACCAGTGCCGTCAAACTTTTCAAAGTCTATGGGCTTGAATTTCTTAGGAAGTTTGGCACCTGGGAATAGACAGAGCTTGTCCATATCAATGCCCGTTGTTGCGATTTTCTCACGCTTGCAAACAGATGCTTCAAGTTGAGCCTTTTGGTTATGAGTTCGGTGATTAGTGGGTTTGGTTGAGTTTGTGGATGTGGTTGAAGGTTGTTTTTAGGAGGTGTGGGATTTTCATGATTTTATTGATGGCCAGGGTTTCCTTGGGGTTGGATAGGGATTTCTCGTTGTTGGGGTGGTTGTTGAGTGGGTGGAATGCGGTGATGGAGGTTTTGCATCATAATCATGAGTTGGGCGATCCAATTGTCGGTGCGTTCTCCCAAATTGTTGATTTCCTTTTTGAATGCTTCCATTTCATTTGGTTCACCCATTTTGACTGCCGGTTTTTGTTTGAGCTTGCTTTGAGGTTATGGGTAAGGTTGTCTTGACTAGACCAAAGACTGACAGTAAAGCAAAATTGAACTCAGACATGCCCTTGTTATGAAAATTTTATTTATAAAAAAGAATTTGTTTTATGTACAAAAGAATTTGATGCGTGTTATATAAAAAAAGGGTTTCAAAGTTTAAATGAAATGTCGTTGTGTGCGTGTCATCATCATCACACCTTCGAAAGTAGACTCGATTATCCGATTTAGGAAATTTTCTTAACAAGCCTCTGTCAGGGATTTGACTTTGAAGTTAGAAATAAATGCTCCAGATGAGACCAATTAATTCTAGTTTCTGTTAGATCCTTGCTAAAGTGTCGAGAAATTTTCTTAAATCTTATAAAGTGCATGACTTTGCGTCGGACAAGATGATTTCTAGAAACTACAACCAGAGGAGATTTATTCGAAAACTTGAGATTGAAATATGTACAATGTGATATTTGCATGCAATGTCATGACAGGATATAGAAAACAATAACATGTAAACATGATAAAGCACATAGTCCTACCTTGTGGGTCCTGTAACTAGGTTGGAAAGTTCTATGGTTGACTATATGCAAAGGCTGAATTTGGTCACAAAAAGGGTACCTCGGACTAGAGCAGCTTGTGCCTACCGTATGCCAAGTATGTGCGAGGCAACAGCGTTTATGGCACAAAGTGATTCATCACGGTCAAGGGCTGCTGTGCATTTTGGGATTCCCTAGAATTGGTAAACCGGGCAGGTAGCACCAAAACGCATCAGCAAGGGCTGTAACCATGCACGTGTAATGCAAAAAAAAAAAATCAATATAAAATATTTTAAAAAATCCCACGAACTTCTTTCAAGCTTGGCTCTTTCTCGATTAATTTATTCTTTGAAAATTTTACACAAACGAACAACCTAAAAAGCTCCAGTCAGAATGGCCGGGCGGGGCCCTATTACTATCGCCATTCCTTCCTTCGATAGCGCTAGGAATTTTCGTTTTGACAAGCTTTTGGGAAGTTCATAAGTGTAATAAAATCAAAGTATAAATTAACCAGAAATGATCCCCAGCGGAGTCGCCAGCTCGTGGACGCTACCACGGGGCCCTCGACTTCGTCGATTTGAAAATTTGATTTGATTTTTGGGAGTCGCCACCCGGGTTTGCGGAAAATAACCCGAGAAACCATTTTTTGAAAAATTGTGACTTCCGTGCCATTATTTAACAAAGGCTTTGCAACTAATCTTTTTAATCAAAAATATTTTGGGTTCGGAGCCAGGTTACGGGAGGGGAAGGGTTTTACGGCACCCCTCTCGCCCGACGCGAGGTCGGTCTCTACTTTAATATTCGTGGGATTTTGCAAAATATTTTATAATGAAATTTCATTCAATTAATCAAGCAAAATAAAATGCATAAAAATGATGATAATAAACAGTAAAATGCAACAAAATAATTTAAAATCTAAATTAACTAAATTCATTCTAATTTACTGAGAACTGGGGCGCCCCAAATAAGAGGGAATAAGGGCGCCCTAGTTCAAAATAATTACCAAAATTTATTTTCCCCTTTATTTTGATTGAAAATTTATTTTTGACAATTTCAGAATGGTTTTTGATTTAAGAAAAATCATGATTATGATTTGAAAAGAGGGATTATTATTTCTTTAAAAAAAATATCTAAAAGAAAATACTTAAAATTGGAAAAAATAAATCAAAGTAACTATAAAATTATTTGAATAACAGAACATAATAAATTTGATTCTATTTCAATTTGAAATACCATTTAATTATTTAAAACAACAAAAATGATAAAAATTATGAAGTGGAGTGCCCCAATTTATGCATAACTAGGGTGCCCCCAAAATTGGAGAACTAGGGTTTCCCCAGAATTGGAGAACTAGGGCGCCCTAGTTTATTAAATATTTGAAAATTTCATATTTTTGATATAAAAAATAAGTTTGTCCCTCTCAGGTTACATTTCCATTATGTATTACTGGGATGCGAATTTGGGGAACTTCCCTCAGGATTCAGTTTAACTTTCACCTTAAACATTTCTCTTTGAAATGCACTCTTTAGACTTTTGCTGGCAAATGATGGAAAAGATGTGGTTGTTTGCTTGTTGTAGGACTTGGTTAAAGTACTGAAAAATTTGGTTTCACAGTAATTCCAAGTTTTAGGAAAAATTTCAAGATTGTAGTGGTTTTTTGGAAGATTTTGGTGATGGTGTTTTTGATGAAGTTTAGGAGGGTGGTAATGGAGGATATTAATGGTTACAGTAGCAGAAAGGATGGGAGAGAAGATAGCAGAGGAGTAAAATAACAGTGAGTTGGAAGTAGTTTGGATTTAAGAGGGTTTTTTTATGGTGTTTTGATGAAGGCTGGAAAGGTGGTGAGTAGGAAGTGTACTAGCAACAATGGTGGAAGGAGAATGGCAGCAAAGATCATCTCCCACGTTTTTGTGCATGGAAGGCCTTATATAGGCCTAGGAAAAGGTTCAAAGGGTTCACCGGGTTTCAAAGGGGTAAGAGGAAACAATTGCCCAGGTTTTACGTTGAGCATTTGAAACAAAAACAACACCATAATTTGATTCTCTGCAAAGCTTCTGCATGGTGATGATTTTAGGGGACTAGGGTGCCCTAGTTGGGTGGAAATTGGGGTGCCCTAGTTTGGGGTGAATTGGGGTGCCCCTAGGATTTGGGAACTGGGGTGCCCCTAGGATTTGGGAACTGGGGTGCCTTACTTCGATGAAACCTAGGGTGCCCCTAGGATTTGGGAACTGGGGTGCTTTAGTTCATTTTGGGTTTTGGTGATTTAGGCTAATGAAAAATCTTCCGGGTGCATTTCAAGATTAATTTCACAATAATTACTGGCTTATCCTCATCATTGGGAAGGCCGACGAGCCGCAACTTAAGGGTATTTCGAGGGTCCAAATTGGGGTGTCTACAGGTTGGATGTTCTTGTTCCTTTGTTTTTTGGTTTGCAGTGGTGCTGTCTGATCCCGGTTCGATGGTGGCGATAGGCGGCAGCTATGTGGAAGATGCACATAGGAGTCTTAATAGGTTTAGGGTTTTCTTTGGGTTAATCTATAAATATTTTATCTGGGCTTTTGGTCCCATTTTGGTGTGTGCTTTCATTGTTTTTCAGGTTTTTTGGGCCTTTGGATGTACCGGGCTTTGTCCCTATGAGGTTTGGGCTCTATCCCATTTGGTTGTATTGGTCCAACTTTTTGTTGGACTGCCCTTCCCCATTCCCTTAATAAAATGTTACTTTTGCCGATAATAATAATAATAATAATAATAATAAGCTATGTTCCTTAATTTCTTTGTTATTCTTCATCATCACCATGCGTTACCCTTTTACCTCGTAGGCTGTGAGCTAGTAACTTAGACGAAATTTTAAGGTACCATTTGTCCAAATTTAGAAATATCTTGCTCAAAACTTGTCATAAAATGTGTTTAAAGTCTTTTTCGCTTATTTTTAAAAGAAAAACAAAAGTTATGATGAAAGAAAATTCTAATTCATTATCGGGATTCAAGCGACTTAATTATTAAATGTGTCTTGCCTTAATTATTAAACAATTCAGTATGTAAAACACTAGGAGATGGAAAAGCTACACGTAAAGTCATTTCATCTTGGATGTAATTCAAATAGAAATCATAAGAGATACCTTCCAAACTAATAGCGTGAGACCTGTAATTTTTTCTTTTTCTTATCCTTAATTTTGCTCATGTGATTGTCGACATGATTGTGCTGGTGTGCACTCCTTGGTGTGCAACATCCTAGCCGTCAGATTATTTTGCACGGTCTTGATTTCATCTCGGCTCTTTGCAGATCCGAGCCATCCATTGCCAAGATGAAATCCAAGGCGTTGATTGCCGAGATCAACGGCTCGGATGCGCTCACCAAGGGGGCCTGCCCCTAATTTGTAAAATTTTACTAATACTACAAATAATATAATTATTTTTTAGATAATTACTACAAAATCCTAAATAATTTTGATGTGATCTAGTCAAAAATCAAAATAATTGTACATTGTCCTCTAAAATTTTATGAAATTCTTTCACTGACGAAAATAATTACACATGAGAGTTGCAATTGTCGACCAAAAAAGAAAAATTGTTTCATATACAAAAGCTACATGATTTGCTGAGTATATTTTTGAATAGAAATACTTTTCTTTAGTAAGCCCTTCTTAACCTAAAATTCTCGTTCTACCACTGGTTTTACTTTGTATTGCAGGTTACATTTCCTAGCTTGGAGAAATTGGTACTAGTAGGGTTCAAGGATGTAAGCAATGAACTTCTAGCCTTCTCATTATCTAAGTTGAAAGAACTTACATTGGGAAAGTGTGAGAGTTCAAGAAATATGTTCTCTCCTTCCATGGCCACAGATGGAAACAATAGTTGACTGGGAAGAGATACCCTCCGACAGTCAAGTCAGAATTTTTTTAAGAACTGTGCTGCTATAGTGTGAAAGTACAAGTGTGAAGGTGTGCTTGTAGACACAAATTTTGAACCGTAAAAGATTTTGAACTACAATTCGAAATTCGTATCCCATAGTGAACAATGTTGATTTTTGTTTGCAGGCTCCTATTTCAGATTTGGGAATCCAAAATCATTAATTACATACCATGAAAGCAAAACCTCCGATTAATGAAGAATAAAATAATAGAGTAAATACAAGAGAAGATGAGGGAACAAATTTATTTTTATTGATACATGGGTTTGAAGTCCTTTGTTTACATCAACAATAATTTAAAGAATACATTATATTTAGGGGATTGAAACCATTTACCTATCTCTCGTTGAAGCTTACACTGACTGGTCTTCAAAGTTTATTGAAGATTGCAAGTTGAAGAATGCAAGTTGCTTGAGCGGTGTATATTCTTTGCTTTCTTCTGTTGTGCTTTCTTCTTAGTTTCTCTTTCTCTATATAGTTTCTACGTTGAGAGGTGAGGTCCCTTCCTTTGATGATGGACCTCTTATTTATAGAGTGCTTCAACGATCAGATACTTTGCCATCAATCTTAATTTGAATTTGAATTATCGTTAGAGATCAGGATGGTATCTCACCCTATCTCCCTCCTCTATTCAATTTCAAACGATGGTTTCATCTGATGACATCCACCTTGGAGTATTCTTCCGCTTCCTTGGAAATATTTAAGTATTTCTTGGGGTATACGTCTTGTGTGATTTTGTTGGGCCCAAAATATTTCATATTCGTTGGTTCGCGAGCTCACCATATTAGTTGATTCACGAGCTCAACATATTTGTTGGTTCGCGGGCTCATTTGATCAACATAACTTAATATTCCGCAGGCTCAACATATATTTATTGACTCGCGGGCTTGTTGACTCAACATAAATTTTGCCACAGGCCCTTTGATGAGTCACTTAGCCTGTAGGCTTAACATGATTAATTTGACGGTATACGTCAAATTTTAGTTGAAATTTATGTGCCAACAAATGCCCCTCGTGAGTCGCGCAAGTAAAATTTTAATTGTGCGAGTCACGATATCTTGGCACTTTTTCTAGTCGTCATATCTTCAATTTTTTTTTTTATGATGGACTGCCAGTACTTCAATTTTTTTTGTCCAGACCCTTTTTTTTCCGTCTTTTAACTGAATATACTTTGTTTGCATGTTTTTTAGTGGGCCAGCTCGTGTGACCATAGGCTTTACATACGGCCTCTCTCTTTTATGGTTTTACATGAACAGACTTTCATGGATATAAGCCGGTTCCATTGGCCTATTTTTATATAGGCCAACTTGAATGGCTTTCTTCCTTTAGGGCTTTGTATGGGCCACCTATATTTTACATAGACCAAGCCTAATATTTCACTCTTGCTGGTAACTTTTTCCTTCCAGAGATATTTATTTATTTATTGTTGCTGAGAATCCAAGTTTGATTAGGATTCTTCCTTCAATTAATGACTGTATATCCTCCCGTTTGCTAGACTATATCTCCAGACAAATAGAGTTGTAGTAGGACTTAATTTGTTAATCATCGAGCAACTTCTCTCTTCCTTTTTGGTATAAATCCGTATATCCAGCAAGTTTGATTAGGATTCTTCTTTCAATTGATGACTATATCTCTGGACAAATAGAGTTGTAGTTGGACTTAACTTCTTTCTTCCTTTTGGTATAAATCCGTGTTATAATAGGATTCTAGAGTCTACACAATCTTTTGTTTTTTTAAATAGAGTTTGAAAAGGATTTCTCAAACTCAATCCACACAAGTCTCAGATTCCCAGCAAAATTCAGGCACGTTTCCCATGGTTCAATACTGGCTCATTCACTCTTTTTCCTCGTGTGGGCTCTTTGATGCTTAGCTTGTAGGAAACTTGTCTTTCTTGGATTTCAGATTAGTAGGCTAGTATTAGGACTTTTTTTTTTAATCTGAAAGCTCCATCAGTAACTTTTTGGAGTTATCATCATTTTTTTTTATAACTGTTGTAAATTTTCCCTTGTGGAAGTCTTCAAACATTATGCTTCTTAAGAGTCCTAGCTTCTTTGGAAGTCAATTTGAGCCTTTGCATATACATAAACCACCTCTTGGAAAGATTTGTATTAGGATAGGATTACAAACAATCCAAATCCTAGCCACACGAGGAGTTAATAATTTGTGCTTGAACCTAGAACTCTCTTCCAATCAGGAGTTGTCTTATTCTTAGCCTATAAATTAAGAGTAAGAGAAATAAACCCTCACATTTGAACCATTACTTTGGAGCCCAACTAAAAGAGTAATTAATCTGGTGAGCCTTTTTTTTCTCTCTTTTTTTTTTGTTTAATTCCTTTTGCTTTTTTTTTTTTTAACTGTACCAAGCACAATATGTACTCAACCCCTTTTTTTAACACAGCACCATACTTTTTTTACTTAATCTCTGCATATTTTTCCCTTGTCCACAAAAACTTCAGGCTGCAAAACCTACCTACAAATTTCTTCTTCCTTCTTTCGGTAAAGAGTTTCCTGACTCCTTTTTATTTTCTTTTGCTCGCAGTAGTTTTGGCATGCTTGACCAAATCCAAATTGTCAGGCATATAGATTTGGAGCAGAGGACTTGCTGAGAAATAAAGAGCCAAACTTAAAAGTCAAGATCCCAGGTCGAAGGCACACTAAATAGCTAAGTAGGAAAGGAGAAAGTCTATCATCATCCTTGATCATTCCGTTTGGCTCATCTTTGGAAGTAAGAGCTCTTGGATAATAGTTATCTGAGTAGACAAAAAGTGTTTGTGCATTGGGTGACTTATTCAAATAGAAATCACCTGCCTGATTACCAATAAGCCCAAGATATGGAATAAATCTTTGGTTAAATTTCATGGACACCCCCTCATCTTTTTCTTTTTTCCTTAAACACCCCCACACCTTTAAAAACGTCCAATAACACCCCCTCAACTATGAACGTTATCCAGTTTGACCCCTTCTGTCAAAGGATCGTTAAGTATCAAGGACCAAAAGTATGATTTGGACGAAAATACCCCTTCTCTACCCTTGCGCTTAGGCTGAGAAGACAGATTTTTTCACTACTCAATTTTGATCACATTTTTATAAATTTTTCATTGCTCTAAAAATGTTTTCTCAACCCACATCAATAAAAAAAAAAAATTCACATGTGTACACATTTTTTAGACCGAGTAATCACATTTTTTTCACATTTTTACAAATCTTTGCCTACACTACTATATGTATATAGACATAAAAATGCATGTATATATACATATACTGTGCGTATATACATATATATAGACACAGAGAGATAGAGGGAGAGAGAGGTACCTGGAAGGAAGGAGAAGAGACGATGGAGGTGACCGCAAGAAAGAGATGGATCGCAAGAGGACAGCGATGGAGAAAGGGTTTTGGTGCACAGTCCTTGATAGACGTGCCAGACGTTGACGTTCTCAAGCGCCGGAGCGAGGAGGTGCTTGCTGGAGCTATCGAAGGTGATGCTCGAATCAATGGATGCAATCACCCCGAACGCCGCAGCCGACTAGTGCCAGAGGTACGCCTTCAAATCATCGTTCTTCTATGGGGTGATTTGATCCAGATTGGGTTTTTTGCACTGATTTGATAAGGGGTTTTTGTTGGGTTGTACTTGTATTTTCTTAAACAACGAACCTTGCATCCGGGAGCTGGCAAACAGTGGTCCACTCCAAGAGTCACTTCACTTTCCTCTATTACGCTGTCCTGCGGTTCCTAGTGTCAGTCAATCAAGATTCGCCATCAAGGAATCAATAATCTATAGAAATCTTCTCAATTTTGCAGATGGAGAGAGAGATTTGGCCGGAGGGCAGAGAGAGAGAGAGAGAGAGATAAATTTTAGTGGTCATAGGTAAGAGAAGAGGTGTGTTTTTGACTTAGAAAAATCTTGCAAGGGTAAACTTGTCATTTTCTTACTTCCGTTAATGGAGTAAGGGGTTTTTTCAATTTCGAATAGATGAGGGGGTGTTATTGGACATTTTTAAAGGTTGGGAGGTGTTTAAGGAAAAATAGAAAAGATGAGGGGGTGTCAATGGAATTTCTTTCTCCACAATCTGAAGGACTCCCACTCCCACGGGAATAAGTCTTTTGAAAATAAAGGGAAATCCATCCAAAGAAATATTGAAAGGGACCATAAATAGCATACTTCCCTGGGTGAGAAGAAACCGCCACTTTATTAAAGCATTGATAGAGGTAGGCAAGAAGAGGCACTACCAAACTAAATATTGAGCCCCTTGCCATTTTGCTCGCCACCACAAAGGTTGAAGGACGCACTTCATTGAAGTTGGAAGAGTGAAGGAGCACAAAACCGCTAACCAACTAGCAAGATACACATCATTAGAAATTTCTTGCCTCCATCGAAAGGTATCCTCATTAAGCTTCAAAAAATAAGAAGTCCAATGGCTTAACTTCTTGGAGTTGTTATTGGCATAAATGTCAAAGAGGGCGCTACATGTGGAGGAAGTCTTGTTGGAATAAAGAGTGTCGTTAGCTGGTGCATACTCTTCATAAAATTCGCCCAAAATAGGGAGGCCACTAATGCGACGGAGATCCCAAAGAGAAAAACCAAGTTCCCCCTATGATGCATGAAAAGTATTTGTATCTGGCGACCAACGTCCAAGGAAAGCCTTGAACACATTTATATTCCTGGTATATGAGAACTGGGAGACCTAAATAGCAGAATAAATGCCAGCCTTTTTCAAGATAGAAGGCAAGGTAGAAAGCACATCGCGTAACCAGAAGAGCCATATTCGGTCTTGAAGATGCGTGGGAGTGGCTCAGATATTAAAAGAAGCATCCCAATCAATGCTCTCATTTTTTATTCTCTTGAGAAGGAGATTACAGTTGCCGGGGATCACATCATCAAATTCCTTCATAGAAAAGGGACGAAGCAAGGAAATATGGGATGAGTTCTGATTTGTGGGATATCTCTTGCTATTTATCTCACAACATTTCAAATTCCATTATCGACCATATCATCTGTATGAAGGGGAATGTGTGGAGATTTCTGTGCCGAAGTCAAATTATCATAAATGGACTTGTGTCTAGCAATCCTGGGGCCAGATTTATCCAGAATGTCCCGATGATCATAGCGAAGGTGCTCTAAGTGTTTTCAAAGAAAGGTCCATGTCACTAAAAAGGAAAAAAAAGGGGTTCAATCCAATTTGTACAACCCATAAATTAAAATAAAGATGCTCACAAAAAAGACAAATAAAGGAGAGAACCCTCAAAAGCCTTTGAGCAAGCTCAAGGACAAACAAAGATTAAAACCCTCGAGAGCCCCATGAAGATGCTCACAAAAAAGACAAATAAGGGAGAGAACCCTCAAAAACCTTTCAACGAACTCCCCAAAAGGACAAACGAAGGTTAAAACCCTCGAGAGCCCCGACATATAATGCATTTTTCATTTGGGTTTTGACGAAAGTCTATGTGAGAAAACAAATGCCATGCGCCACTGCAAACCAAAGGAAAAGGGTCAACACAAGCTCTTGTAGAAGCCAAAGCCAAGGGGAAGCCAATCTTTTAAGAGCCTCTGAAGACAAATGAAGAAATTTCCCTTGACAAAATCTTCGCACAGGAAGTTAGAGCCAAAAAAAAAAAAGAAACCTCAAAAGCTAAGAGAAAAATAAAGGAAAAGAATCCTTCTCATCAGAGTCTTCTTTAAAAGCAAACTTGAACCTTTTCAAGGACTCTTCTGCACAATCCTTTGAAGGAGAACAAGCCAACGGAATATTCAAACTCAATAACATGACCGAACCTCTCAAAGGCCTTAACAAAGACGAAAGAGAGGAGAGCCTATTAAAAATTTTAAGGTTCAATTGACAAAATCCTCTACGACAAGGAAATTGGAGAAGAGTCCAAAGTAGGTTTGAAGTTGAACCTGACAGAAGCCTCTCGCAAGAGACAAAAGCCAAAAATGACAAAGAGTCCTCGAAAGGAGTTAGAGGCAAAAAAAAAAAAAGAGACAAGGATTCCTAAAAAAAAAGATTCTAAGCCAGCAGGTTATAAAGTACAATGCCAAGAAGAAATAAAAGCTCATGAAGTTATAGTGAAGAAAATATGGGCAAATTAAATTAAGTAGCAACAAAGTTGTTACCTAAAAGGGTGTAAAGTGGCAGCAATTCAATCACGCAAATAAGCCCTGAAAAAAAAATCAAGTCAAAAAGCTCAGCAAAAAAAAGGGCATCAAAAGGGATCCTATAGCAGTAAAAAGAAAAAAAGAGAGAGAGACTAGTGCTTTCTTCAATTGTGAAGCCTCTTCTTAATATAAAAAGAGACTGCAAAATATATTCTCTAGAGTTCATTGTTACATAAAGTTGGAGCTTTGAAAAGTGATTAAAGTACCGGACATAGAATTAAATTGCATGAAAAGGTGGATATCTAATGTAATGTTTCATCACAAGACTGAGCCGGCAACAAAAAAATAAATAAAGTTCAAAGTTCTGGCATTAAAAGAGATGAACTTACCAGATCTTTGGAAGAAAAGTTGTGTTATCCTTTTATTTGTTTAACACTATTCCGCAAAAGAGAAATCTGCAGTAAAAAAAAGCTGTTGATGTATCTTGTCGTGCAGCTTTGCCATCCAATCCTCCGTTATTTTACTATCATTGGTGTGCAATGATGCGACGAAGGACGAATGTTATTGAGCTTCCATCTCCCCAATTTCTTGCACGTGTAACAGAGCCCTATGCTCGTTGGTGGATAGCCTCCTCTTTTGTCACCCTTCAATTTTCTCTAGATTTGAAAAGAAAGCAATCCAATCCTCAATCTAAGGCTCCAAAGAAAAAGATCATGACGCCGATTATTCTTGACAACCCTTATTCCCTGCCTAGACAAAGCACTTTACCTATTTTACCTTCGAGATGTTCTTCTTGTAAATCCTCGAAGTCTTCTTCTCTTATGTCTCTTCCAACAAGACCTTGTCCTGACACAACAATAAGGTCTTCTCCAAGGAGATATCCTCGACAATATTTGCTTAATATCTTGGAGACTAGGTGTCACCATTTCCATGGGAGACTCATTCGGTTTGAATTTGAAGATCCTAATGTCGTTCCTTCTCCATTGGAGATGACATTTCCTAATAGCTTTAATCACCCGACAGAAGGACCCTCCTCTTTGATGCAGTTAAAAACTTACATTGATTCTCTTTTTAAAGGGGAAGATCCAATTTTTTAAGGCAAAGATGCACAAGCTGTTATAGACAAGTTTGAGAATGGGCGTGAGTTGCTTGTCTTGGGGCGAGTTAAGGCAAAGAGCATAGGGACTCCAAGTCACTCCCTGTCTTATGAATACTCTGTTTCTTT
The DNA here is from genome assembly GCA_020921065.1 of Vaccinium darrowii. NCBI lineage: Eukaryota > Viridiplantae > Streptophyta > Magnoliopsida > Ericales > Ericaceae > Vaccinium > Vaccinium darrowii. The sequence continues at coordinate 22,340,749 of CM037154.1, read as the reverse complement.
ATCCAATTATTCCCAAGAGGAATTGGAAATGATGTGATCGAAGTTGAGGATGAAGATGATGTCTTATATGACTATACACACTTATCAACTTGTTCTCCTAAGAGTACTTTTAAATGTGTAGCATCTCATCTTACTTGCATACAACAACACTTCTCTTTTATCCTAAACAGTATTCACACATTTTCGACTTGCTCGTCTTTTAGGTCAATCCTCCAATCATTCAATAATGTCAACAACTCCTATGGATCTCCCAAACCTAATGGTATAATCTTTGTTTGCCCATTTTATTTCTTGCTATCAAGATATTTGACCTAGTCTTATTCTCCTTTCTTATTTTTAGGATTGTCACCTTCAAAGTCTGCCACATCTCCTTCTGCCATGGTTACTGTCAAGGGGATGTGAAAGTTTCTTTTAAGACGAAAGAAATTTAAAATATGGCCTTGCATAATTCCTTCTCTTTTTTTTTAGACCATGTTTCTTCCACAAACTCGTGGCAAGCTGCTTCTTCCAACTTACCGCCTTCATCAGCTCCACAAGTCCAAAGTCCCGGTATAGTCTTTAATGAATTATTTATCTTGCAAATGTCTGATCCATCTCTTTATTGACAAGATTTTATCTTTCTTTATAGGAGAAGTTTCTTTTGACAACTTGGTACATCCTGCTGAACTTGAGGGGTTGATTGCTAGAATCAAGAAACCACCTGCTCAGCCCAACCCTATCTCATCCACCAGCGAGGCTGCTAGCCATATTCAAAGAGGCCTCCTCATTTCTCTCCCTCCAGTCATCTATCACAAACATTGATGACATTATTTCTCGAACCAACGACATTATTTCCATCTTGAAGAGCTTTAATGTGGACCTTAGTCCTTTTTATGAGAAAGGGAAGACTTCAGTCAAATGCTCCACTTTATGGGCCAAGGTGGCAGATACTTCCAGGGGAGATGTTTCTCTTGGAGAGCTTGAAGCACAAAACGAGGAGAAGCAAGCCAAATTTGAAGAGATGACCAGTTCCTATAGCAAGATGTTCTCTTCTGTCTCCAAGCTCACAAAACATGTTAGCAGTCTTGAAGAGGAAATTATTCGTACAAAAGAGCAACTCAAAAAGCTTGAATCTGAGTTGTCCTCATGCCAGGCTAAGCAATCGTCTTCTCAAAACAACTTAGTCAAGTGTTCTGAGAGCATTTTTAATTTTGAAAAGGGCCTCCAGGCTGCCATGGATGTTATTGAATAACGCAAAAAGAAGGGCGCGCATTATGATGTTGTGAAAGAAGCACTTGATGCTGCTACAAGTTCTTTGATGAATTAAACTTTCTTCTAGTATCTTAGTTTTGCAACCTCGAATAATGTCACTTTTGTTATATTTTATTTGGATATTGTTTTGATTTTTTTGTTTAGCCATACACAGTTTAGACTCTTGCGGGCCAGGAGCATGATTTATTGTGATGGTTTGGATTATTTTGAGATTGATTTGCCGTTCACAGTTTAGACTCTTGCGAGCCAAGAGTATGATTTATTTTGGTGGTTTGGATTATTTTGAGATTATTTTGCCGTTCACAGTTTAGACTCGGGCCAGGAGTACCCTAAGATTTATCACCTTGGACATTGGTGAGGTGTTTTAGCAGTTTAACCACATACTGCACCATTGGTGGTTTTTTATTTTATTTTATTCTATGAAGGATCTAGGATTCATTGCATCATTACTAAAAATGTATATCCCAACTAGGTTGGCACATACATCCTAGCCAATCATGTGCATTCCTAGAACCACCCATTTTATTTTGTTTTCCCTAATTTTTGCCTAGGTTGGATTTTTGACCTAGCAGGACTTTTTATTATGCCCCAACTTTTGTCAGGCCGCCCTCTGGGGTTTTCAACCCAACAAGCTCCTCTTTTTTTTTATTATTATTATTCTTTTTTATTGTTACCCTAATTTTTGCCTAGGCCGCCCTTTTGGGTTTTCAACCTAGCAGTTTTTTTTTTTTTTTGTAATTTTACGGATACCGTTTCAAGAACCATGCATTAGTGGGGGGAATGATCTGTTCACCATCTATCGTGATTAATAGATAAGCCCCATTTGAGTAGAGCTTCTCGATGACTTAAGGCCCATCCCACTTGGGCTCAAGCTTCTCTTTGGTCCTTCATCATTGGCGTACGAACCGCCAAAACCAAATCTTCTTTCTTGAAAGAACGTAGTTGGACTCGCTTATTGAAGGCACTAGCCATTCTCTATTGGTATATCTCCAAATTTTGCTGGGCATACAACCTCTTTTCATCCAGGGCTTCAAGCTCAAACAAGCTTATCTTTGCACTTTCGTCTTCCGTTTGAGCTTCCTGTATTGCTACCCTTAAAGAAGGTATTTGTACTTCAAGTGGCAGAACTGCTTCTCACCCAAATACCAGGGAATATGGTGTAACTTGAGTGGGAGTTCTATACGAAGTTCGATAAGCTCATAATGTTTCTGGTAGCTTTTCATCCCAAGTTCTTTTATTTCGATCAATCGTCTTCTTGATGATTTTGCACAAAGTCTCATTGAAAGCCTCTACTAATCCATTGGCGGGTGCATGATACTGCGTGGAATGGTTAATCTTTATGTTATACTTGGAATACAACTTGCATAATGGACTGCTTCTGAAGGGTTGTCCATTATCAGTGGTATTGCTGTCCGGGATCCCAAACCTATAAATGATATGTGTTCGGATGAAGTCCGAAATATTACCACTTGTCAACTCTTTCAAAGGTATTGCTTCAGCCTGTCACGCCCTCAATTTTTAATAACCAAAATATAAATAATATCCACGTAGGATAAATCTAAAGTCAAACAACTTCCCATTGAAAAGTCAAAGTCCAGTACCATGAGTTTCTAGTCAAGAGTACCCGTACACAGATAACAAAGTTTAAAGTTATTACATATATCAAGTTTTGTCAAAAATTTAAGAATTAGAAGTTACAAGATCATCTCCCAAAAAATATAGTAAACTATGGAGGGGATAAAATAACTCCATGCAAAGTAAGCTTCATGATATGCATCCACACGCCAAGCATTCCAATCACGTGCCCTGCCGAGTACCTGAAAATGATCGGTTGAGCTCACTAGCCCAGTAGGAATCTTATCTACTAATGCTAAGGGTATAGAGAATGAAATGTGCATGCAGAATCAATGATTAGGAATGAGAAGTCAAAAGAATGCTATTTATGACTACACCAAGTACCGAGTGCCCAAGAAATATCTAAGTGTCCAATCATGTACCCAAAAGTCCAAGTATCCAACATCTCCTTCCTAACTGTTTTCAAATGTGTCGTGTGTCCAATTTTTCTCAAAAATATCTCTTCTTTCACAAAGAACCTCATTTTTAAACATTTCACAAAAATAACCACTTGTCTTTAATAGGGAATTAATCCCTCTGCCGGATTTTGTGGGCTCCAAACACCCCTGCCGGATTTTGTGGGCTCCGAACACCCCTGCCAGATTTTGTGGGCTCCGAACACCCATGGACAGGGACGCACCGAAATGTGGCCCTAGTATTAGATCACCAATTTAAGAAAATTCACTTTTAACCCTCATGTGTCCAAAATATCCACATAACCCGTTTTGATCAAACAACATGTTTATACAAAGTTCCCTATGTTAAAGGTGTCAAGCATAAGTTAGAAAATCAAGGAAAATAACCAATCATGCAAAGGTAGGCTAGGAAGGAGTATTTCGGTCATTAATGAAGTGCACGATGAGGATATACCAAGTATGGAACCAAACAAGTCAACCAGAAGGTCAAGGGATCAAGATGAATACAAATCCATTTTTTTCAAGTATGAACCGGTAGAGCACTTTTGTGTCTACCGGTTCACAGAATCCAGTGAGTTTTTGTACCGATAGAGCACTTTTGTGTCTACCGGTAGAAGATGCATTTTTCTGTGCGAAAAATGTCCGATCAACAGCTTTTCTCAAATGGAAGGGGGTTCCAACCCAAGTCAAATTAGGGGTTTCAAACACCAACTAAACAAGGAATAAGAGTATATCAAACCAATTCGTAGATTTAGCAACCAATTAAGTGGAAACCAAACTCAATCAAACAAAACCCATTTCAATGGAGGTTTTCAAAGGTGATTGGAGAAGAATGGATGAACAAGCCAAGAACCATGCAACATATCAACTATATACCATTAGAAGGAGTAGAAATTAGATCCCTACCTCAAAGAATGAGCTTGACATAGGTAGAAATGGAAAACCGTTGTTCTTGAAGCTTCTCAACCAAAAATGCTTGCACCAAGGTGATTCCAGGGAAGCCCGAACTCCAAATCACGTGTAGAAGATGAAAATGAAGGTGAATCTTGAAGTATATAAGTGTGGAGGGTGGATTTTGGGAAGGGTTTTGAAGAAACTTTGAGAGGAGGAGAAGAGGAGAGAGAGACATGAGTTTTGAGAGGAGAGAGGAGTGTGTTTTTGAGCAAAAAATCTGATCCAAACTTGTTTATACACACTTTCACACTAGCACTTACACCCCTCATGTTTCTAGTGTGCTTCACAAACCCCCAAATGCAATTACTAACTTCACATTGACCCCATATTGCACTATTTTCATTTCCTCACACTTCCCCAATATTATTTTCGGAAAATTATTTTAAAACATGAGTCCTTACATTCTACCCTCCTTAGAAAAATTTTGTCCTCAAAATTTGTATGCATCCCAATCCACTACATGCTCATGCATGATATGCAATATGTACTCAACTCATAAACTCATAAAATGCATAACTTAAAACATGTACTCACAAAGCTCATATGCCAAACAATTCCGGATGTTTCTCCCTCATCTCATCTTCCCTTTCCCACGTCGACTCCTCAGTACCAAAGTTGTTCCATAGAACTTGCACTAGTTGAATCGTCTTGCCCCGTAGTGTTTTCTCCCGCGAATCTATAACTTGTATCGGTTTCTCCCCGTAAGATGCATTGGCTTCAAGCTCAAGTTCGGACCATTCTAGCACATGTGATGGATCTGGTTTGTACTTCTTCAACATGGACACGTGAAACACATCGTGAATACCTGATAATCTCGGCGGTAACACGAGTCGATACACAACTTCTTCGATTTGCTACACGTGTTTTGTTATCATTCACGCTATTAATTGTCTTGTAATTCATTAGTTTAGAGAACGCAAATTGGAAGATTAAGGACACAGTCAACTATTGTGGGGTGGCAAGTGTGAAATGTGAAACTTTGTAGGTGACTAACCCAATTAATCTAGATGTGTCTTATATCTGTTTTTAAAAAAAATGAAAAGAAAGAAAGGAGAGAAAGAATAGAGATCAGCCGAAGTCAATTCTGGGCTAGGGAGGATACTTCTAGTTTTATTCTTTGGTTACACCTCATACCTGTATAAGTTCTAAGGAGAGCACGTTGCTCTCACTCCTCAGCCACCGAATACACACACACACACAGAGGGAGAGAGAAGACGAAGAAGAAGGAACAAATTGGGAAAAACTTAATTTAAGGTAAGCTCTATGTCTTCTTATACTTAATTTCATGAATTAAGCACATCTGGGTTTAGGTTGCACCCAATCAGTGGCATAGGTTTCATAATTTCCCTCAATTCTATACTTAAAACCTCTCTCACGTGTTGTTGATGTTGAAGAGTAGTCATGGGTGCTTTTTGGTGGGTCTAACTCTTGTTGTTCAGATCTGACAGTACTAAAAGAGTTTGGTAAAACAGCCATAACTCCTAGCTCGAGAATAGAAATTGGCACCGTTTTCTTTGTTAGAAACTAGACACATAGAGCTTTCCAACGATACATCCCACGCACCCTGGTTATGTCCAAGTAATAACATATTTGGCTTTAAAGATGACCCAAAAATCTGTTCCTGTAGCAGTTTTACTGGTATGAGCAATTATAATCACGCAGCCGTAGTAAGGTCAATCAAACTCCATTCTTTATGTATGACCTATCGATTCGAAGAGGAAGAAGTTTACTTTTCAACGGTTTAAGTTTCATTATTAAATTCATGTTACTCTTTCAATTATGGTCCAAACAGTACGCCTAGGTCTTGGACTAAAGTGACCAAAGTGACTAAAGTCCAGATTCCCATAAATTCTGGTATCTAATTACTTTGAGTCATATTTGGAGCATTTAGACGCATTATTTAGCACTTCATTGCATTCATTGCATCTAGTTCTGTATGTGGAGATAGAGATTAAGAATAGAAGTGGATGCTAGACTTGTTCATGTATCTTATTTGCATCACAACATGAATTGAAGCATGAACTATACTAAGTGTAGTATCATTTATATTCTAGGTTCGGGGGACGTGTCTCCGCTTCAAGATTGAGAAGGGGGATTTTCGCTTTTGTCTTTTGAATCTATAAGGTGAGTGTTCTGGTTCATTGAAGTGGCTAGCTAATAAATACTATGCTTTTACTTTTCTACAAATGCTAAAATGTTTTGATGATTTGTGGATATGGATCAAGTTGCTTGAAAGGTTTGCTAAACGTGTTTTTGTCTCAAGAACATGCCATAGCTCTAATGCTTGTTGGATTTGTTTCTTCTTGATGTACACAAGAAGGGTATATAAATTGTCTGTTTGCTGTACACAAACAGGGTATAAACTATTGGAAATTCCCCGGCTCACGGTACCATCATAACTCCTGCTTGCGAGGGAAGCAACCCTATGGCTTCATGAAAAGTGTTGCTTACTTATAGTTTGTGAAAAAAAAAAAGTATGATCTTGCAAAGTATGATTGAAAGCATTACTCAATCCATATTTGCTCTTATAAATTGTCTTTATGCTTTCCGCTTGAATGGAGCAGTAACACTCACAAACCATTTAAGGTGATTGGAGTAGAGGTCTAGTCCACTACTAGTTCGACAGGCTATAAGAGTTGAGATGGGTGTCAACTTGGTGTTTTTCTTTGGCTTTGTACACATTGTATTATATTCTTGGGGAGAAGTTTGCAACATATGGAATGGTGTGGACACAACTCGTCTTGTATAGCTTCCCTTTTGTTTATTTGTCTTAGGAGCAGATTGTAAGGAACTACTTAGCCGACTTTGTTTTGTATTTTGCAGACAGAATCTTAATACATGTGTTACTTAATCTCTAGTTATACAGGTCATGGTATTCCTCTTGATGTGGGTCGTTACAATTGGTATCAAAGCATAGCTTGTATAGATTTTGTAGACTATCTGTGTTTAGACTAGTGGTGGACAATAGGATGTATGTCTCGAGTCCGTGGGGATGGGATGAGTAGAATGAACATGAAGCATGTCATGCATTATGCATTTTGGTTACTATTTGACAAATTATTTGATGTATCTTTGCATATCTAGCTATGGAACCCGAAGGTCGACAGGGTAATGTTGGAGGGGAAGATCCTAGTAATGCACAAAATTAGCCAACTATGGCAAGAAGGTTATTTGATGCAATAGTAAAGCTAACAGCTCAATAGGCTAAATATTTTGAGTTACAGTCAGCTACACAAGCAAGTTCCTCGGGGGCATGCATTGAGTGAGACACTATACATAGTCGGTTTAAAAAGCTTGGGCCTACAGAGTTTGATGGACCACCTAATCCTCTTGACGCCGAAGAAGAAATCTTTCAAATAATGGTTGTGACAAATGAACAAATGGTTTTGCTGGCTACTTTTATGTTAAAAGGCGATGCTCGACGCTGGTGGGAGGTTACCAAACAGAGATTGTTAACACCAGTGACAACTAGTGCAAATGATAATGTTGCTCCTACTCCTACAGTCATTACTTGGGCTTCTTTTACTAAAGCTTTCAATGAAAAGTACTTTCCAAGGAGTTACCAAATGGGTCAGCGGAAGGAGTTTACGAGGTTGGAGTAGGGGAATAGTCGCTAGCAGAATATGAAGCTTGGTTTACAACTTTATCACGTGTTGCTTTGAATCTTGTTAGTATGGAGGAAGAGAAATGCAGAATGTTTGAGGAAGGGTTGAATCCAGAACTTCGGGCCTATGTGGTGGGCCAACCGTTACATAATTTTGCCAATATGATTGAAGTGGCAACGGATTATGAGCGGAACTTGGGGTTATTAAATGAACAACGAGAATAGAAAAAGAAGACCAAAACTAAATCTACATCAAGTGGGAGGAACTTGGGCCAGCAATTCACAAATAAAGGAAGTGGAACTTATACATTTCAGAGCCGAGGTGGGAATCAATCTCGGGGATTTCAATTTGGGCAGCGATCAAATGTTTCAAAGTAGCAAAGTCAGATAGGTTCTACTTCTTCTAGTGGCCGTAGTAATGCCCTTACATGTCGCAGGTGTGGATCTCCTAATCATATTATTAAAGATTGTTCAGAACCATAATCATTTCGTAGGTACCTTAGATGTGGAGATCCAGGACACTTGGCTCCAAGTTGTCCTAGAACATTGAAGTCTGCTTCATCTGTGAGTAGTATTCCGATGAGAGGAGGTACTTCTCAGACTAAAAATCAAGGCCGGGGTGGTGGTTCAATTGGTAAACCCACAGCACAAGGGAGAATCTTTGCTATGAATCAGCAAGACACAAGTGCAACCCCGGATGTTGTTACATGTATGCTTCCTCTTTTTGGTAAAAGAAGCACGTATTTTGATTGATTCCGAATCAACACATTCATTCATAGGATCATCATTTGCAAAGCATGTAGATCGACCCCCTAGTCCATTGCAATATAATATGGCTATTTCTACCCCTGCGGGAGAGACTTTATTAACTAGAGTTATATATTGGGATTGTACATTTCAAATGGGCGACAAGGAGTTGTCAGTTGATTTGATGCCACTAAATTTAAGAGACTTTGACATAATCCTCGGTATGGACTGGTTATCTACCTATCATGCCTTTATTGATTGTTTCCGAAAGGAAGTTACATTGCAGATCCCAAATGAACCAGAACTAAAATTTCGTGGGGATAGAACCTTTATTTGTATAATTTCTATAATGAAGGCCAAGAAGTTCCTTAAAAAGGGTTGTCAAGGATTCCTTGCACATGTTGATAGCAGCAAAAGTACATCACAGGTAGAGGATATACCTATAGTTTGTGAGTTTCCTGATGTATTTCCCGAAGAATTACCAGGGTTGCCAGTAGACCGAGAAATTTAGTTCTCTATTGAACTTTTGCTAGATACACAACTGATTTCTATTGCACCTTATAGTATGGCTCGTGTAGAATTAAAGGAATTAAAAACTCAATTGGAAGATCTATTAGAACGAGGATTTATTAGACCTAGTATGGCCATTATGAATTCCTTGTTATGCCATTTGGTCTAACGAATGCCCCAGCTGCCTTTATGGATTTGTTGAATTGAGTGTTTCAGCCGTACCTCGACTCTTTTGTGATAGTATTTATTGATGATATTCTTATATACTCTCAAAGACACCTTTGAATCATATTACAAATTTTGCACGAGAAGAAGCTATGTGGAAAGTTAAGCAAGTGTGACTTTTGGCTGGACACCGTTGTATTTTTGGGCCACGTTATTTCTGGGAATGGAATTTCAATTGATCTTAAGAAGGTAGAGGCTGTTACCAATTGGGAGAGACCGGGTAATGTGACTGAAGTTCGCAGCTTCTTGGGAATGGCTGGTTATTATCGCAAGTTTGTCCAAGGATTTTCTTCTATTGATGTTCCTATGACCTGATTAACTCGAAAGGGTGTAAAATTTGTGTGGTCTGAAGATTGTGAGAAGAGTTTCCAGGAGCTAAAGAAGAGGTTGACTACTGCACCAGTATTGTCTCTACCGTTAGGTAATGATGGGTTTGTTGTTTATAGTGATGCTTCTAGACAAGGGCTAGGTTGTGTTTTGATGCAACATGGCAAAGTAATTGCATACGCCTCTAGACAGCTAAAACCTCTTGAACATAATTATCCTACTCATGATCTAGAATTGGCTGCTATTGTTTTTGCATTAAAGTTGTGGAGACATTACTTGTACGGGGTGACATGTGAAGTCTACACTGACCATCAGAGTTTGAAATATTTGTTCACACAAAAGGAATTGAACTTGAGACAGCGTAGACGGATGGAGCTGGTGAAAGATTACGACTGTACAATACAATATCATCCAATTAAAGCCAATATAGTAGCTGATGCTTTGAGTTGGAAATTTGCAGGCGCTTTGGCTTCTTTGCGTGGTATACACGAGAAGTTACCTGCTGATTTACGCTCTTTACGAGTAAGACTTTTTGTTAATGGAGCAATTTTGCTAGCTAGCCTCACTCTTAAACCCTTGTTGGTGGATCGTGTTCAAGAGATGCATCAAATGGATGAAAATTTGGAAGAGACTAAAAAGGAAGTAAGAAAAGGAAAGCTTAAGGGCTTTGCTGTGAAAGATGAAAATGTTCCGTATTTTGGGAACCGGTTATGTGTACCTAATGACCCGACTCTGAAAAGAGAAATTCTTGAGGAAGCTCATAGCAGCGCATATGCAATGCATCCTGGCTGTACTAAAATGTATCGCGACCTTCGAGAGCATTACTGGTGGGTTGGTATGAAGCGTGAAATTGCTAAATTCATATCTGAATGTGTGGTGTTCCAACAAGTGAAGATCAAACATCAGCATCAGCTGGGTTGTTGCAACCTCTTCCTATACTGGAGTGGAAATGGGATCATATAACCATGGATTTTGTCTCGGGACTACCTCATACAAAGGTAGGATATGATAGTATATAGGTAATCATGGATAGGCTTACTAAATCTGCTCATTTTCTGGCTGTGAAAAATACATACACAATGGATAAACTGGCTATCTTATATGTGTGGAGTGGGTAAAACATGATTACCCTAATGAAGGGCATAGCACGTGCCCTAATCGATCACCATGAGAGGGTGAATAACTCGGCACCATATAGGGAGTCCATAATCCCTGTGCCGAGCTGATTTGGCCATGAATAAGGCCAGATTAGCAAAACGTAAATAGAAGGTCAGGATGCACTAAGCTCGGCCAAAGACATAAAAGGATGCCCCTGGAATGGCTGAGCTGGTTAGGCTACGAGTATGGCTTAAATAGCATTTTGGAATACGTAGTTCAGCTCGGCATGAAGAGTTGGGCTATGTACGGGTTACTCCGAGCTACGAGGAAGCACGGCATCACCACGAATAAGGCAGTGTGACATTCTAGAATATTCTATAGTGGCTCCGTATGGGATAAGGAGCAATCTCGTGAAAAAAGGGATTGATATGGGAAGTCCTAATGAGCTTAGGAGTGTACTCCATATAGGAAAGAATCCTATATGGAAAGAAAGACTACTGCAAGACGAGATCTTGCAGGATTTGGAAATATATGCCTAAAAGGAAAGTCCTATTGGGAAAAGGATTCCTAAACATAGTAGGAGACAGGGGGCACGAGATGCCCAAATGAACAAGCTATCTTCACCTATAAATACAGCACCATAACCATGACAAAAGGTACGCTGTGAAAACCCTTTTCATACGCATCGTGATTTGAGAATTCTAGTACGTGATACTAACTCAAGCATCGGAGGACCTTTGCCAACGAGAGGCAAAGGCGCTCTAACCCTCTCTTTGTCTTGCAGATTTGAGGCTGTTTAGGGAGGAACGTGTTCAAGACCCTAAGAGGATATTATCCTCTTACAATGTGAATGAGATCGTTGGTTTAAATGGTGCTCCAGTATCTATTATTTCAGATAGGGATCCCAGATTTACCTCACGATTTTGGCCTAGTCTTCAAAATGCTATGGGTACTTCTCTGAAATTCAGTACCGCATTTCATCCTCAAACAGATGGACAATCTGAGCGTACAATTCAAACTCTGGAAGATATGTTGCAAGCTTGTGTACTAGACTTTCAAGGTGGTTGGGATCAGTATTCACCTCTTTTCGAGTTTGTATACAACAATAGTTATCAGTCCAGCATAGGCATGGCACCATATGAAGCTTTATATGGGCGGAAGTGCAGGACTCCAATGTGTTCGGCTGAGGTGGGTGAAAGGAAGTTGGTAAGTGAAAAGGAGTTTCTAGCCCCAGAAATAGTATAAGTTACTATTGATAAGGTGAAAGTGATTCGAGAACAGCTAAATGTAGCACAGCGTCAACAAAAAAAGTTACGCTGATACAAGAAGAAGAGATTTGGAATTTAATGTGGGTGATCGAGAACGGGTAGGCTCAATAGCGTATCATTTGGACTTGCCTCCGGAATTGGCTAAATTGCACAATGTTTTTCACGTATCCATGCTTCGTAAGTGCGAAGGAGATTCATTTCATGTGGTTCCTCAATCTGTGGAATTGAAAGATGATATGACCTACGTGGAACGACTAGTTCAGATTTTAGAATACAAGGAACAAATCCTTCTTAACAAATCCATACCGCTAGTAAAGGTACTGTGGAGAAGTCGTGCTACAGAATATGCAAAATGGGAAATAGAAGACAGTATGCGGAAGCAACACCCATATCTATTTGATCATGGTAAGTAAATTTCAAGGACGAAATTTTATTAGGAGGGGAGAACTGTAAAACCCATTCCGAGCATGCATGTGCATCGCATTTGACACAAGATTTCATGTTTTATTTAGATGTTCTATTTGCTGCACATGTTTTATTATCATTCGCTCCGTTAATTGTCTTGTAATTCATTAGTTTAGAGAACGCAAATTGGAAGGTTAAGGACACAGTCAACTATTGTGGGGTGGTAAGTGTGAAATGTGAAACTTTATAGGTGACTAACCCAATTAACCTAGATGTGTCTGTACGGGGATAAAATCTACGTAAACCTGGATCACGTGCTTCCTTGATTCAACCCTAAATCTGCAAGACAGAAAAAAGGTTAGAGCACCTTTGCCTCTCATTGGCCAAGGCCCTCCGATGCCTAAGTTAGTATCTTGTACCCAAATTCTCAAATCACACAGTGTGTATGAAAAGGGTTTCACAGCGTACCTTTCTTCATGGGTAGGGTCTTGTATTTATAGGTGAAATAGTTTGCCCATTAGGGCATCACGTTGCCCCTGTTTCCTATTCTCTGTAAGAATCCTTTTCCTAATAGGACTTTCCTATTTAGTCATCAATCTCCAAATACTGCTAGATCACGTTTAGCAACAGTCCTTCTTTCCATATAGGATTCTTTCCTATATGGGGTATACTCCTAATCATGTCAGGACTTCCCATATCAATCCCTTATTTTATAGGATTGCTCCTTATCTCATAAGGAGCCGCTGCAGATTATTCTGGAATGTCTCACCGCCCTATACGTGGCGGTGCTGTACTTCCACGTAGTGCGGAATAACTCGTACATAGCTCAGCTTATTACGCCGAGCTGAATTATGTATTCCAGAATGTCGTTAAGCCTTATTCATTGCCTACCTAGCTCGGCTAGGTCAGGAGTGTCCCCTTGTAATTTACGCCGAGCTAGTACATCCTGGTTTATCAATTCACTCTTATTGTTCTGGCCTTATTCATGGCTAAGCTAGCTCGACACTGGGCTTAAGGACTCCTTATGTGATGCTGAGCTATTTACCCACTCGTGGTAAGTAATTAGGGCACGTGCTTTGCCCTTCCCAAGGGTAATTAGGTTTTACCCACTCCAGTGTCTTATATCTGTTTAAAAAAAATGAAAAGAAAGAAAGAAGGAGAGAAAGGATAGAGATCAACCGAAGTCAACTTTGGGCTAGGGAGGATACTTCCAGTTTTATTCCTTGGTTACACTTCATGCTTCCTATAACTCATAATTGTGTAAGTTCTAAGGAGAGCACGTTGCTCTCACTCCTCAGCCACCGAACACACACACACAACGAGAGAGAGAGAGAGAGAGAGAGAGAGAGAGAGAGAGAGAGAGGGGAGGAGGAGGAGGAGGGGGTGGAGGAAGAGGAGAAGAAGAAGAAGAAGGAACAAATTGGGGAAAACTTAATTTAAGGTAAGCTCTATGTCTTCTTATACTTAATTTCAAGAATTAAGCACATCTGGGTTTAGGTTTCACCCAATCAGTGGCATAGGTTTCATAATTGCCTTCAATTCTGTATTTAAAACCTCTCTCACATGTTAATGTTGAAGAGTAGTTATGGGTGCTTGTAGGTGGGTCTAACTCATGTTTTTAGTTAACTCTTGTTATTCCCACCTAGAATCTGACAGGACTGACAGACTTTGGTAAAATGGCCATAACTCCTAGCTCGAGAATCGAAATGGGCACCATTTTCTTTGTTAGAAACTAGACACAACTGATCAAAAAAAAAACTAGACACATAGAGCTTTCCAACGATACATCCCACGCACCCTGGTCATGTCCGAGTGATAACAGATTTTGCTTTAAAGATGACCCAAAAATCTGTTCCTGCAGCAGTTTTACAATTATGAGCAATTATAATCGTGCGGCCGTAGTAAGGTTAATCGAACTCCATTCTTTATGTATGACCTATCGATTCGAAAAGGAAGAAGTTTACTTTTCAACGGTTTAAGTTTCATTATTAAATTCACGTTATCTTTTAGTTATGGTCCTAACAGTACGCCTAGGTCATGGACTAAAGTGACTAAAGTCCAGATTCCTATAAATTTTGGTATCTAATTACTTTGAGTCATCTTAGGAGCATTGAGACATTATTTAGCACTTCATTGCATCTAGTTCCATATGTGGAGATAGAGATTAAGAAAAGGAGTGGATGCTAGACTTGTTCATGCATCCTATTTGCATCACAACATGAATTAAAGCATGAACTATACTAAGTGTAGTATCATTTATATTCTAGGTTCGGGGGAAGTGTCTCCACCTCAAGATTGAGAATGGGGCTTTTCGCTTTTGTCTTTTGAATCTATAAGGTGAGTGTGCTGGTTCATTGAAGTGGCTAGCGAATAAATACTATGCTTATACTTTTCTGCAAATGCTAAAATGTTTTGATGATTTGTGGATATGGATCAAGTTGCTTGAAAGGTTTACTAAACGTGTTTTTGTCTCAAGAACATGCCATAGCCCTAATGCTTGCTGGATTTGTTTCCTCTTGATGTACACAAGAAGGGTGTATAAATTGTTTGTTTGCTGTACACAAACAGGGTATATAAACTGTTGGAAATTCTCTGGCTCACAGGGTCACAGTACTGTCATAACTCCTGGTTGCGAGGGAAGCAACCCTATGGCTTCTTGAAAAGTGTTGCTTACTTATAGTTTTTGAAAAATAGTATTATCTTGCTAAGTATGATTGAAAGCGTTACTCGATCCATATTTGCTTTTATAAATTGTCTTTATGCTTTCTGCTTGAATGGAGCAATAACACTCACAAACCATTTCAGGTGATTGGAGTAGAGGACTGGTCCACTACTAGTCCGATGGGCTGTAAGAGTTGAGATGGGTGTCGACTTGGTGTTTTTCTTTGGCTTTGTACACATTGTATTATATTTTTAGAGACAAGTTTGTAACATATGGAATGATGAGGACACAACTCGTCTTTTATAGCTTCCCTTTTTGTTTATTTTGTCTTAGGAGCTGATTGTAAGAAACTACTTAGTCGACTTTGTTTTGTATTTGCAGACAGAATCTTAATACATATGTTACTTAATCTCTAGTTATACAGGTCATGTTATTCCTCTTGGTGTGGGTCGTTACAGAGCACTCTTTCATTAAGGCAAAAGAATGTGGGATTATGGCATTATCAGGCGTAAAACACAACACCGATTCCAGATTTCTTATTTTTCGAGTCTTCTTGATTTTGGCTATTTGGGCTCCTTCTTGCTGCATCAAAATACATTTCCCATGCTTTTTGTATTTCGACCTGCATGACTTCTTCATCAGGTAGCTTAGTAGCTAAAGTTGAATCATCAGGGATAGGATGTGTTGTGAGAAAGTCTGCTAAGGCTTGTCCCTTGCTTTTTGAGAAACATATTCAATTGCAAATTGTTGGAGAATTAGAGCCCAGTTCGCAATTTTCCCAGAAAGTATTGGCTGTGAGAGTATATTATTTAAAGGGTCAGCCTTTGATATCAACTTGACTTCATGCTCTAAGATGTAATGTCTCAACTTTTGTAAGGCAAAAACCAAGACTAGACATGTTTTCTCGATTGGAGAGTAGTTGAGTTCTGCACCAACCAAGGTACGACTTAGATAATACAAAGCGTGTTCTTTCCCCTGGTCATTATGTTGGGCCAACAAGGCTACAAGTGAACAGTCAAGAGCAGCAATGTATAACAACAATGGTTTTCCCTTGATTGGACTCATTAGTACCAGGGGTTTCATAAGATACGCCTTAATGCAATCAAATGCTTTTTGGCATGGTTCATCCCATTCAAAGGGTACACCTTTTTTCATTAATCTTGAGAACAGCAAACAGAGCCTTGCTAAGTTAGAGATGAACCGTCTTATAGAGGCTAATCTTCCTAGTAACCCTTTTAGTTCCTTCAAATTTTGGGGAGGAGGCATCTTGAGGATAACTTTGATTTTCGTGGGATCAATTTCAATTCCCCTACTTCGAACCACAAACCCAAGAAACTTCCCTGAAGACACCCCAAAAGCGCACTTTAATGGGTTCATCTTGAGCTTGTACCTCCTTAAATGTGCAAAGATTTGCCTTAAGTCATCCAAATGGTCTTCCGTGTTCCTTGTTTTGGCAACAAGATCATTAACATAGCACTCGATAATGTTATGCAACATATCATCAAAAATTATTGTCATTACTCTTTGGTATGTTGCCCCAACATTTTTTTAGACCAAATGGGCATCACAGTGTAGCAAAAGATCCCTCTTGGAGATCTGAAAGCTGTCAACTCTTCATCCTAGAGGGCCATTCGGATTTGATTGTAACCTGAGCACTGATAAGCCCTCAATGTTGTATATATATGGGCTTATCTCGCTCGTTGTGATCACACACACGTGCATTTTGTGCCTTTGAATGATTGATTTTGCGCGAGTTGTGTTTTTGATAAGTTTCTGAAAATCGGAGCTAAAAAGGCATGTCCAAAGCTCCAAATAATCCCCGGTTGTATCCGGAAGTACCCAAGGCCCTGCAATGCCATGGAGGACAATTTCCGAAGCTTAGAAGTTGATTCAAGGAGCTTTGGAAGGTTCAAGGAAGGCCCAAAACAAAGGAACAAGAAATCTAGAGTTATGAGCCTTGAGAAAATCTGACCAACCGATAGAAAAAGGCTCATTTCTCTCAAGATACAAGGGCTATGAAGATGAGGTCAATTGGGTTTGAAAGTAGACTCATAGAGCTTTCCAACGGTTCAAGAATCATCTCATTCCGAGTTCGGACGAATCCGGAGCGTGCCCACGAAGTTGGGTCAAAAATCTGCCCGAACAGACACTTCTGGATCGATCCATGATCAAGTTGGATCGATCCACACTATCTGGATCGATCCATGGCCCAAGTGGATCAATCCACCTCTTGCAAAACAGCACCAGACTACCTTGGATCGATCCAGACCCATCATGGATCGATCCAAGTCCCTCCGGATGGCAACTTTTGAGTACTTTTTGCACTTTCCTTTTATGGAAACTTTTGGTTAATGTGAGAGCTTTATTAGATATTATGTAGAGAGAGAAAGAGAAGACTATATTGGGCTCTCTCCTCTCTCCTTCTCAAACACTACTTATTCTTTCATTTTAGTTTTAGTTTAGCTCCTCCATTGGAGGATTTTTGAAGCTTTATCTCTCTAGAACTCTCATGTAAGTTTACTTCTCCCGTTAATTTGTCGTTTATTAATGTTGTAGCTCGTACTTAGATTGTTCTATCTATCTAGTTTATTTTTGCTCTTGTTAAGTTTCTCATTTCCATGTTCTCTAGTTATTTTCTCTTTAAAATCCTTGTTCTCAATCTTGTTAGTTAATTTCTCAAGTATTAATGTTGTAGGTACACTTAAGATCTTCATTAAAAATTAATTTTCAAGTTTATTAATCATGTTTTTAGTTTTCTTCCAATTTCTAGACTTATTAACTAGCGTAATGAGTGAGTAGTTTTAATAGGCTTAGTCATGGGGTGATTAACACTCCATGACTTGGGATTAATCTATCCATCTCGTTCATAAAGCATACATTGCTTGTTTACCGTAAATTTGGGGTTGCACTTTTATGTAGGGGTGAAATCGGTTCGGGTTCGGTCGGTTCGGGGTGGAAGTTACCCAGACCGATTCGGTTCGGGGTAAGGTTTGTTGAAACCGATCCCGACCGATTATACGAAGAGACCGATTCGGTTCGGGGTGTTTCAGTTCGGTCGGGGTTTTCGGGGATTTCGGGGAAATCGGTTTAACCTAAATGGGCCAACTTGGGCCTAACCAAAAAATTACTTTTGGGCCCAACCCACCGCATGAAACTGAAAATGGGCCACTGGGCCTAATAAAAATGTTACTTTGGGGCCAAACCCACTGTTTTTTCACTTGTTTTTCAAGCCCACCGTTTTTTCACCCAATTTCCACTTGTTTTTTCACCTATATCACATGATCTTTCAAACAAAACTTCCAGTTGAAATTAAAATGAAAACATTAACCGAAAATCCATTAATTCACAGCATCAAATTTCATCAAATTTCTAGCCGAGCTACTGCCTCATATATGGGCCAAAAATCCCATCAAATTTTCAGCTTCACTGCATCCTAATTTCCAGTTTCCACCATCATCACAAATCCATACAGTCACTTACAGTTTCCGGAACGATTATAGTTTAACACATTACACATACAAAAAAAGATGAACACAAAGAAGCAAGAAAAACACTAAAATTGAGAATGTTCCACTCTTGCATTTCTGAGAAGTGAGAACCAACAGTATGGTTAAGTCTAATGCTCCACTCTTGCAACAACTCCACTCTTTCATCCCATCGTGAAATATAGGCTAGCAACAAGGAATGCGAATTAGAAATATGCAGATTAATAAAATAGTAACAATATACATTATGAAAGCAATTTAGAGAACTAAATGGACAAACAAAAATTGAGTTACTCCCTGATGAATGTAAGTGCCCACACCCAGTGAATTGATGCCAAACCATGGAAGAGAAAAAAAACCCATCAGCAAGATGGTTGATAATGGACGACCACCGGCCGGAGACCGAGTGGACAACCGATTGTCAACTGGGATTTTCTTCTTCCTTTTTCAACTGGGATTTTCGCTTGTTTGGCTTACTTGATCCCTCTCATGGCTGCAACTGGGGTGTGTGTGGTGGAGGGGGAGATGAGATTTGCGATGGAGAAGAGAGGAGAAGAGAGGGAGAAGAGAAGAGAGGTCGTAGCAGCTACTGATGGAGAAGAGGGGAAGAGGTTGTGGGGCTGCTGAGAGAAGAGAGATTTGATTTAGGGTTAGTGTTTTAGGGTTGGCTTTATAGTTTATACATGGACCGTGTAGATCAAAAAAGATGGACGGTGTAGATAGACTCTTGTACGTAATTCGGTTCGGTTCGGTTATTGGTCGGTTCGGTCCATAATCGGTTCGGTCTTTCGGTTCGGTCTTGTTTCGGTTCGGTTTCGGTTCGGTTTGACAGTAATTACATTAAACCGAAACCGAACCGATAATATATTTCGGTTTTTTTCGGTCGGTTTTTTCGGGTTTTTTCTAGCTTGCACCGACCGAAAACCGGACCGAAATTTCGGTTTTCGGTTCGGTTTGGGTCCCGCCGATTTTTTTTTCACCCCTACTTTTATGTACCAAAGAGTGGGTTTGTTAATCTCTTTGATCACACGTAGCCAAGAGCTTGACTACTTGACACGTGTGATGCTTTGGGCGATGTCAACTCATCTGTTTGCAAAATGTACCGGAAACCCCTAATCTTTGGTAAACACATTTTCTTGTAAAAGGTTTTAAAATCTAAATCTTCCGTTCAGGGGCATTTAACGATGCCCCGAGCCGATTATCAAGAGGGGATGGATTAGCCCAAGTCATGGTCGTTAAATACCCCTAGACTTTGCCTTAGTTTAATTTGTCATTTTTAATCTTCCGAGTCGTTCTCGAAGTCGAGAGAATTCCACCAAACTCCAAAAGCCAAGTTTGCCACTTTAAGGCTAAAACCTACACTTGCAAGACAACTCTCACGCCGGGTGCTTTCGGTCCCTGTGGATTCGACCCGGTCTTACCGGTTATTATGCTACTGCCGACCTAGCCCTACGCTTGGGGCGACACTCTCTACGACACAATCTGAGGTCGCAAGCATTTTTGGCGCCGTTGCCGGGGACCCAATGGTCCATCTAGCGTGAGTTTTCCTTGCTCCACTGTAAGTATCTCACTCTTTTGTATAGTTTTTCTTATTTTTTGTACATTACTTGTTTTATTAACGAGGCGGCGGACTAGCCCCTCGGAACTGTTCTTGTGGTGAAGCGGTTGCATAACCCCTCCGTTCTGCTAGTCCTAGAAAATCCAAAAAAAAAAAATGGCTTACTTTGAAAATTGTTATGGAGGATATGCAAGACAATTTGATTGTTCAACGTCACTCCCTATATTTTATGGCTTAGGCTCAGAAAACCCATCATCACATATTGATAAACTCGAGGAAGCTTTTTCTGGCAATGAAGTGGCTATGTTACAAGTATTCTCATCATCTTTGCAAGGCAATGCTAAAAGTTGGTTTCGTTCCTCGGATCCAAGATCAATTTTCACATGGGAACAAGTTGAAAAACAATTTTTCAAAAAGTTTTCTCCAATGTATGAGACTCATGTTTTGTTACAGGAGATCACAAATTTTTGTCAACTTGATGAAGAGCCGTTTGAAGATTGTTGGTTGCGGTTTAGATATCCCATACTTTATTGGTCGCGGCACACCTGTGATACAAGGTACCTTGTTCGCATTTTCTATGAAGGGTTGAATCCTACAACGCGAAAGCTTATAGATACAATGTATGAAGGTGAATTTTTGGATGAAACCGCAAACGAAAGTTGGGATTACTTTGATGAATTGGCTGAAATATCACGATCTTGGGTTTATGATACAAATCTTGAAGATGCCAACTTAAATACTAGGGATGAAGAGGAAATAGAACCACTTTTCGTTAATGAGGGGGCTATTTTAGCTTTGAAAGAAATCTCAGAGGTTAAATGGGATGATGAGCTTGATTTTGGCTGTGCTCCCCAAGAGGATTCTAGTTGTACACTTGATATGCCAACAGAACTAGAGGTTAAATGGGATGATGAGCCTGATTTCGACTATGCTCCCCAAGAGGATTCTAGTTGTACACTTGATATGCCTCTTCATGAGGAAACTTTTGAGGTTAATACTGGTAGCACTTTTATTGAGTCTCCACCATCACAAGAGCTTGAAAAAATTGAACTAATCGATTTTCTTGGTGTCAATAATTTTGATTGGGTTTACAATCCAGGTTTAGTAGATCTTGTCAACCATTTGAAAATAAATCTAGTTCAAATTATTTACATGGTGGAACTCAAATTTCTAAAGCGAATACGGCGATCACTACACTCAAAGTATCTTATCTTGTGGTACGGTCGTGTTCAGTTCTTGACAAAGAGCTTAGAGTGGAGTGGTTTGTGCGTTGTGGGTGCTCTTCATAGTAGAATAGAGATACATGTGCACGTGGTTAATTTAATCATGTTTTGATTGGTTTTCTTACTCTACTTATTGTGTTTTTAGCTTTATATAGTTTGTCTTGCTTGTCCTTTTTCTTTTAATTTCGATCAACTTCGGTATTCGCCGTTTTCGAATGGCTTTTGATGGTCTGGTATAGCCACCCATCTTTAGCTTGTAGTGTTGTGTGACTTGTTCTACGGCACTTTGAGTGGGAGATGGGGAGAAAAGTAGTACCCGTGCAATCGCGTGAAGATTCTACGGTTGCGTTATTTTTGTACATATTGTTATTTGTGAATGCTTTCTCTTAGTAGGAGTAATGAAAAAGCCTCTCATTTGGTCGAGGTATAAGGTGGTTGACATTCCACCCCGTCTGTACATTTTTATCCCTCCTTGTTCTTCATTTTCATACTGTCTTCGTGCTATGAGGACATAGCATATTTTAAGTTGGGGGGAGGGTTTACTTCGTGCTTTGTTTATATTAAGAGTCTTGAAAAAAAAATTGAAAAAAAAGAGAGAAAATTGAAAAAAAATTTAAAAAATTGGTGAATCAAGGAATTTAGATACTTGCATGTGCTTACTCTTAATTGATGGCTTCTAATTAGTGCTATGATGTTTGTTGTGTGAGACGGAGTCTTGATACGATTTCATGGATAGAATTAAGCTTGTGAACATGACATTAAAGGGATACACTTGATTAAACCGTATTACCTATAGTTGGATAGCGTATGCTCACTTAAATTCATGCTTTTGCACGCGCACTGTCCCACTTAAGCATTCACTAGCTTCAAATTTGGTTCACGTGTCATTGATTCCTCGGTGTGAATTAACTTGTATGTGGAATATTTGGAGCCCCTTTCCTTGTAAAAAAAAAAAAAAAGATGATGCATGCTTTATTGTTAATGTTTATCCGGGCGTTCATTGAGTAACCGGGCAATCGGGGTTTGCTCCCACCGTATTGTTCGCGTCAAAAGATGGATAGACCTTGTGAAGGCATTGTCGAATGTGGTTAGCTTGGACCTCACTATAAAGCCTTTTTGACTCGAGCAATTAAGTCT
Organism: Vaccinium darrowii; assembly: GCA_020921065.1. NCBI lineage: Eukaryota > Viridiplantae > Streptophyta > Magnoliopsida > Ericales > Ericaceae > Vaccinium > Vaccinium darrowii. The sequence continues at coordinate 22,318,265 of CM037154.1, read as the reverse complement.
GAGGGGTCTCTCAAAACCTGGCACACTAAGGCCATTTGGCTTGGGGATGGCCGACCTAACGCTCGCTAAAGGGGTCAACTAGAAAGCCCGAGAGGTCCGGGCATTGCACGACCACATAAAAAAAAACAAAAAGAGATTCATTCGAATAAAGGGAAGGGGTGTGCTTAAAGAAATACCGAGCTATCAATGGTGTGAGAACTGTTTTCAAGATTGGTGAATTTCTTTGTGAGGTTTCTTTTCACATGCATGCCACGTGAGAATTTTCTATCCGACGGTAGGTGAGAGGATTGATTTTTGTGCTAAGTTTAGATAAGAAGTTCACTTGCTTAACTCCTTCTATGAATGAAGTATCTTGCCATTGACTTGCATGGTGGACATTGTGGTGCTATGTGAGGTTGTCGGTTGGGGCCGTCCGGGGGTTTAAAAGACATATCCATTTTAGTTTGTTTCCGTTAGTTGCATTTGTTTAGTTTGCTCGGGGCGAGTAAAGTTCAAGTTGGGGGGTGTGATAAGCCCTCAATGTTGTATATATATAGGCTTATCTCGCTCGTTGTGATCACACACACGTGCATTTTGTGCCTTTGAATGATTGATTTTGCGCGAGTTGTGTTTTTGATAAGTTTCAGAAAATCGGAGCTAAAAAGGCGTGTCCAAAGCTCCAAATAATCCCCGGTTGTATCCGGAAGTACCCAAGACCCCGCAATGCCATGGAGGACAATTTACGAAGCTTAGAAGTTGATTCAAGGAGCTTTGGAAGGTTCAAGGAAGGCCCAGAACAAAGGAACAAGAAATCTAGAGTTATGAGCCTTGAGAAAATCTGACCAACCGATAGAAAAAGGCTCATTTCTCTCAAGATACAAGGGCTATGAATATGAGGTCAATTGGGTTTGAAAGTAGACTCATAGAGCTTTCCAACGGTTCAAGAATCATCTCATTCCGAGTTTGGACGAATCCGGGGCGTGCCCGCAAAGTTGGGTCAAAAATCTGCCCGAACAGACACTTCTGGATCGATCCATGATCAAGTTGGATCGATCCACACTATCTGGATCGATCCATGGCCCAAGTGGATCAATCCACCTCTTGCAAAACAGCACCAGACTACCTTGGATCGATCCAGACCCATCATGGATCGATCCAAGTCCCTTCGGATGGCAACTTTTGAGTACTTTTTGCACTTTCCTTTTATGGAAACTTTTGGTTAATGTGAGAGCTTTATTAGATATTATGTAGAGAGAGAAAGGGAAGACTATATTGGGCTCTCTCCTCTCTCCTTCTCAAACACTACTTACTCTTTCATTTTAGTTTTAGTTTAGCTCCTCCATTGGAGGATTTTTGAAGCTTTATCTCTCTAGAACTCTCATGTAAGTTTTACTTCTCCAGTTAATTTGTCGTTTATTAATGTTGTAGCTCGTACTTAGATTGTTCTATCTATCTAGTTTATTTTTGCTCTTGTTAAGTTTCTCATTTTCATGTTCTCTAGTTATTTTCTCTTTAAAATCCTTGTTCTCAATCTTGTTAGTTAATTTCTCAAGCATTAATGTTGTAGGTACACTTAAGATCTTCATTAAAAATCAATTTTCAAGTTTATTAATCATGTTTTTAGTTTTCTTCCAATTTCTAGACTTATTAACTAGTGTAATGAGTAAGTAGTTTTAATAGGCTTAGTCATGGGGTGATTAACACTCCATGACTTGGGATTAATCTATCCATCTCGTTCATAAAGCATACATTGCTTGTTTACCAAAAATTTGGGGTTGCACTTTTATGTACCGAAGAGTGGGTTTGTTAATCTCTTTGATCACACGTAGCCAAGAGCTTGACTACTTGACACGTGTGATGCTTTGGGCGATGTCAACTCATCTGTTTGCAAAATGTACCGGAAACCCCTAATCTTTGGTAAACACATTTTCTTGTAAAAGGTTTTAAAATCTAAATCTTCCGTTCAGGGGCATTTAACGATGCCCCAAGCCGGTTATCAAGAGGGGATGGATTAGCCCAAGTCATGGTCGTTAAATACCCCTAGACTTTGCCTTAGTCTAATTTGTCATTTTTAATCTTCCGAGTCGTTCTCGAAGTCGAGAGAATTCCACCAAACTCCAAAAGCCAAGTTTGCTGCTTTAAGGCTAAAACCTACACTTGCAAGACAACTCTCACGCCGGGTGCTTTCGGTCCCTGTGGATTCAACCCGGTCTTACCGGTTATTATGCTACTACCGACCTAGCCCTACGCTTGGGGCGACACTCTCTACGACACAATCTAAGGTCGCAAGCAAGTACCCATCCATGAATGACAGAGTTTCGTAACCTGTGGTTGCATCCACAAGTAGTTCAGTGATGGGCAAAGGAAAATCATCTTTGGGGTAGGCTTCATTGAGATCACGGAAGTCAGTACGAATCCGGATTTTCCCATTCTTCTTCGGGACAGGGACTGAGTTTGTCAACTAAGTTGGGTATTTAACCTCCCTGATGAATCTAGCTGTGACGAGTTTGTCAACTTCAGCCTCGATTTAGGTTGTCAACTCTGGTCGTGCTCTCCTTGGCGCTTGTTTAACAGGTCGTTTATCAGAGTGGATAGCGAGCCTATGAACTGCAACTTTAGGATCAAGTCCAGACATCTCGCTATAGGTTCATGCAAACACATCGGAATGCTCTTTCAGGAAAGAGATATAGCTTTGAGCTTCTTCCTTTATCAAATTTGCACTTATGAAGGTTGGCTTATTCTCTCCCTCATCGCCAAGGTTGACCTCGCGAAGCTCATCAACTGTAGCTTGACCCCTTCTTCGGATTGTATTGGTATAGGACATGTTCCATCTTCATCCCTATCATCCAAGGCCCTCTCCACTACTGTCATATTTACAAAGAGCTTTTCTTCTGTGGCTTGATAGCCTAACCCTTTCCCTTGTGGCCACAATGAGTTTTCCTTGCTCAAGGGCTTTGGCTTGTGCATGAGTCAACACAAAGTCAAAATGTGCTACTATTTGTGTGGACACCTTCTCAGGATCAAGACCAGCTTTCACTAGCATTTCTCTGATGTTTGTATCGTAACTTGGCCTTTTAAGACTCTAAGTCTCTACCACTTTGGGGTTATCATCCTGGGCTTTTGTTTCCACGTCCCCAGGTGCATGGAACACTATGGGCTTTGTACCTTTTTCCTTGGCAGGGACTACGAATTTACAATAGCTCTTCACATATGTACAATCCGTCTTTCGTAATGGTAAGACAAATGCATCTTTTAACTCCAAAGTTGGGTTTATCGGAGCTAAGGCGCTTGCCCTTGGCTCCCTTTGAGACTTCAGAATGTAGCCAAATGTTTTCTTTGTTTGAGCTTCAACACCTTTCGTCTCTCCCTTTGCTTTATATTTGTGAAGCCTTTTGTGTAAAAGCGAGCATCCGCGTAGTAGGCTTCAACCCCATTTAATGGATCATTATCTGCAATAATTATCCCTTCATTCATTGGTGGGGGCAACAGATATTTGATGCACTGATGGTAGGTAGAAAGCACATCCATGTGACTATGGGACCAGGGTCTCCCAAGCAAAACATTATAGGAAGTATTCACATCGATGACCAAAAACCCGGTATCTTCTTCGATGCTCCCAAACTTAGTTCACAACTTGATTTTCCCCATGGGAATTCATTCATTCTGATTGAATCCTTGAATCACCAAATGACATGGTCGTAGTTGAGATAGTCGAACCCCTATCATGCCCAAATCCCTTTTTGGTAACAAATTTACCACGGACCCACCATCAACCATGACCTGAGAGATTTCAATGTTAAGAACAAAACTAGTGATAAACAATTGTCGATTATGATCTAGTGTTTCAGCATCCATATCCTCATCGCCAAATATTACTTTGGACATCCATATAGTTGTGCTCTTTTGTCCCTTTTCTTGGACCTCCTTGTGAAAATCATCCAGGTTAGACAATGCATAAATCAATGACTTTCGAAGTTCTGGGGACATCTTCAAAGCGTCATATATGCTTAGCAGAGCTAGAATCTTTTTCAGATGAGCAAGAACATCATATTTCAGCTGCTATTCTTCTTTTGGGGCTTCTCTCTCTTTAAATGATACTTGTGAGCCTTGACTTGGTGGATTGCGGTTGTCTTTCGTAGGTTAGAAATGTCTTGCATACTTCAACAATCTCCTTTCCATTGTTATCCCGTTCCTTGGGCTCATCACTTATTTGCACCATGTTCGTTGTCCCAACAAATTAATGTTCAACATCTGTGATTACTTCTCCTTATTGGGGATACCTTTCCCTAGCACTCCTCAGGAATCGTGAGTCCCACTTATAAAAGTACTAGGATTGTATGAAGGCATTTTTTATTGCCTCCCAACTAGGCACAACAAATCCATCGAGAGAACAATACCAATCAAATGCAATCCCATCTAGGGAAAGAGGGAATTGTCGTAAGCACAACACCTAATTTTGAGCAATTCTTCCACATTGCCTCAAAAAGAGCTTTATATGCTTTTCAGGATCACTATGCCCTTCGCAAATAGAGAAGGTCGGGAGATCGTATCCTAGAGGGAAAGGTGTTTGCTCCACCCACGGAAGGAACAAACCTTTAGGTCTAAAACCTCCCATGTCACATTGATTCAAAGCGGCCTCTAGTTTCTCTTCTGCAGTTCCTTCTAACAACTCATAGGTTTGAAACGAGATGTTTTCATAAGGTTCCTACATTTCAAACTCCATGGACCGTGGCATATAGAACCTCCAGTAAATCCGTTCTGCCATTGTGTCCCAATCTGGGATTGAGTTAGGAGGAAGGCTAAAATACCAATCAGCTGCCCATCCTTCTAACGAAAGCACAAACTGCCACAGAAGCAGTGCTTGACTTCATATTGTATTTCCACAAAGTGCTAGAAAATGCACTAAATGGAACCTTGGACATCCAACCTTATTATATAAAGGAAAATGTGGTATGGTGTATCCTCTTGGGAATAGAACCATTTCAACCCATTGAGGAAAAGGGTGTCTTGAGAATTGCTCCCCATGAATCTTATAATCTTGGGTGGTCCTGAACATTTCCTCTTTCAAAGATACCACTATCTTCACTTGGTTTCTCTCTCTTCGACCTTCAATCCTTGTTCTTTTGTCATCCTCTAGACTACTTTTGACTTGCACATCCCCATCTTAAAAATTTATATCCACTTTGATTACATTGCATGAGTAATCAAAATGGCCACTGGATACAATTTCTCCATCATAAGTCCTTGCTGGTGAAGGGTATTGCGGATTTTTGGGTGAGTAATCACAATCTGAATCTTTGAGGACGTGCAGAAACTGATTAGAATTTTTTCATATCTCGTCGTCTAATTGGCACTATGAGCTCAACTCCTCATCTTCAAAACAAAGTCATTTTCATGAACTTTTGAGAAGTTGTGAATCTGATCCATACCCCATATGCCTTTGGGGTGAATTTATTACATACTCTGGAGTGTTTATGTAGAGCACGGGTGGTGCTAGAGAGGATTCTGTTAATACCATTGTTCCTTTCGAAGTCACACAACCCGTAGGAGTTTCCATGCATTCTCCTACAACAAAACTATGTTGTGATGAAGTAGGAGAATCGGACATGAAGCACTACTTCCTTCTTCTTCTTCTTCTTCTTCTTCTTCTTCTTCTTCACTTATCACAATAATGATAAGACATGGAACAGTGGCATCTTCCCTCTTCTTCTTAAAATAAGCTCGCAACTCGAAAGATTGAAGTTTTTCTGGTAAGAACTCTTCGAGCATGATAGGGATGCAAGGAGATTGTTTCAAAGGCTCATCGAAGACAAGCTTCTCCAGTTTCTGTTTCTTTGGGCCCTTCTTCTTCTTCACCGCGCTTTTACTCACCTTAGTCCTCTTTATCTTCTTGGAAGTCTTTGGTTTTCGCAGTCTTTCATGGACAAAGGGAGCCTTGGTTCTAGATGAGGAATTTCGTCTTTTCTTCATTCCTTTTGATTGATAAATGACCCATTCACCCTCCTCATCGTCATCTGCTGTTATTGGATTACCTGTCATTTTCTCAAGAGGGGAAAGCTCAATAGTTTTAGAATCAAAGAGTTCCTGAATTTTGTCTTTCAAGACAAAACAATCTTTTAACGTGTGACTAATAAGGCGGTGGTATGGGCAGTACTTTGGATGAGTTGTCTTTCCTTTTTTTATGCGGCCTTTTCATCGTTGGGAGCATAATCAACTTTTGCTCCAAAAGATCTTCACACATATCCTCCACCAAATCATTTGTGAAGGAATAGTTCTTTTCTAATCTTTCCTTCATGGTGGCTTTTTTAGTTTCCTTGGGTTTCTGCACCCCAACCACGATTGGACCTCCTTTCTTGGTTTCAACTGCTGCAACTATTGAAGTTTCAAGTTTATCAACAACTCTTGTCCTTCTTCGCTTGCTCAAATGTAATTCCATGTCGTGTGCCTTAGTACACAGGTTATTGAACCCCTCAAAGGTTTGAGCCATAAGCGTCGGCAAAAGCTCATGTCAAAAGTTGTGAAGGCATATACGGATGAGCTCCAATTGTGTAAACTTTTGCGGGCATGCAAATTTTAAAGCTTGCCACCTTGCAATGAAATCCGTGACTGGTTCATTGTCACGTTGCTTGGTTTCAATGAGCTCTGGCACTCCAACTCGTCTTTGGGTGTTGCAAAATTGTCTGGAGAATTCTTTAACCATGAGGTCCCAACTTCGGATCAAACCTTCAGGGAGGTTTGAATACTAAATAAATGCAGAACCTTCAAGGGACTGCACAAAGAGTTGTAAGCACAAAGCCTCATTTTGTGCTATAGGCCCGCACCATGAAAGGAAGTGAGCAATGTGTTGTCTAGGATCTCCTATCCCACCAAACATTTTAAAGTCGGGCTGGGAGAAGCCAGGTGAGAACAGGACAGTATCCACACATGCCGAGTAGGGCTTTGTAATCATTCAAAAGCCTTCATCGTCCTTCTCCTTAGCTTTCTTTACTTGCTTTTTCATCATATCATAAATCATGGTCATGAGCATTGGGTTCATGTTACCACTTGTCGGGTCTGGGAAGAAGTGGCCATTGGCCCTAGTAAATGTTGTTTTCTGAGATTCGAATGAACCTCCCGGGGAAGCATATGCTTTCTACTTACCCTGGGCTTGCAAGCCCTTAATTTGTTCCATCAACTGCGACATTTCTTCGTCTCATTTCTTTAACTGTTCTTGTAACGAAGCAACCTTCTTCTTCAAAAGTTGTTGATTTTGTTGAGAGTTCAAACTTTGCTCATCATCATTTACGTCTGCCATCATCACTTAGATGGCTTTAATAACGCTTCTGGGCTCACTCTTCGTGGAAGATGATGATTCACCACTTGAAGAGGATGATGAGTGCAGTAAGACAGAACCATCACTTTTACAGCTGATTCCCTTGTTTTAGCCATGGACCTTGTTACTGGGCCTAGCATAGATATTGAGGTAGCATCTTTCTCTGCATGTTTTATCAACTCGACAAATTGTTCCTCTATGGTGGTGGAAACATTTTTCTAATATTCACTCTCAACTTCAGAAGAGTTTAATTCTAACTCTACAAAAGACCCTGTAGTTGATTCCGTGGAAGACTCAAAATCATCGTTATACTCTTCAATAGACTTTTCGATGGCTACCATAACATTGGCTGGTACAGACTCTTGTTCCACCTTTTTGGGAGCCTTATTCTTCTCCGTCTTGTCTTTTCAAATTTGAGGATTTATTGGGAGTCTTTGACCTAATCGCCACATGCACGGAAGAGAAGATTTGTGTCTCATGGACTTTTATCATTGATTTAGCATTGCTCACGATTGGGTTCATGAGTTGACGACTCCGCATGGATAAATTATGCATAGCCATCGAATCTTTCGATTTTAATTGAGCCAAGGAATTTTTTGAGTTCCGTTGATCCATCGAGTTAACATGATTTTGGGTTTGACCCATCACCTCCTTGCCAATCCTCCTGACTATGGAACAATTTTCCACAGATGCTTTCTTTTGAGCAGCTTCTGCCACTTCTATAGAATGCCATGCCTATGTAACCAGAAGACCTAGTGTACTTTGAGTTGTATGGGCCTTGGCTAGGGTAACAGCGACCACAGTTGCTTCTTTGGCATCCTTCGCCTTTCTAAGGAAATCCCATGTTCACCTTCTGGATCTTATTTCCATATATTGTTTGGCAGCTTTGAATAGATCTTCCGCTACTACTTTGAGGCTCTCAGCCTTTTAGAGTGGCGAAATACTATCTTTTGTAGAAGCCTGTGGTAAGACAATCGATAACCTTTGCTCTAGAGCCTTCCAATAGACAGGCACTTCATACTTCATGAACGAAGTGTTCATTCCATGATTGCCTGGGTTGAAGGTGGAAAGTACAGGTGCTCGAGAGCTAACACATATCTCTAGGATCTTCGAACCCCTACCGGAGGATTGATCTTCATAGTGAGTCTGTTGTTAGTCTTCATGATTGCAGCTTCCAAATTCAAATAAAATGTTGAATCAAGGGAAGGACACAATTAGAAAATAAGTTTGACTATTTGTTTTATTCTTCAAAAGATGGGAGGAGAAATAGGCCCCACTGGGCGTGCCAGAAATACGTAGACACAAAGTTTGAACCGTAAAAGATTTTGAACTACAATTCGAAATCCGTATCCCATATATCCATTGTTCAAGTGAACAATGTTGATTGTTTGTTTGCAGGCTCCTATTTCTGATTTGGGAATCCAAATCTTTAATTACATAGAATGAACGTAAAACCTCCTATTAATGAAGAATAAAATAATAGATTAAATACAAGAGAAGATGAGGGAACAAATTTATTTTTATTGATATTTGGGTTTGAAGCCCTTGGTTTACATCAATAGTACTATTTTAAAGAATACATTATATTTAGGAGATTGGAACCCTTTACCTATCTCTCGTTGAAGCTTACACTGACTGGTCTTCGAAGTTTATTGAAGATTGCATGTTGAAGAATGCAAGTTGCTTGAGCGGTGTATATCCTTTGCTTTCTTCTGTTGTGCTTTCTTCTTAGTTTCTTTTTCTTTGTATTGTTTCTACGTTGAGGGGAGAGAGGTCACTCCCTTTGATGATGGACCTCTTATTTATAGAGTGCTTCAACCACCAGATACTTGGCCATCAATTTGAATTTGGATTATCGTTAGAGATCAAGATTGCATCTCATCCTATCTCCCTCCTCTATTCAATTTCAAACGGTGGTTTCATCTGATGACATCCACCTTGGAATATTCTTCCACTTCCTCAAACATATTTAAGAATTTCTTAGGGTCTACGTCTTGTGTGATTTTGTTGGGCCCAAACTATTTCATATTCGTTGGTTCGCGGGCTCATCATATAGTCGATTCGCGAGCTCAACATATTTGTTGGTTCGTAGGCTCATTTGATCAACCTAACTTAATATTCCGCAACCTCAACATATGTTTATTGACTCGCAGACTTGTTGACTCAACATAACTTTTGCCATAGGCACTTTGATGAGTCACTTAGCCTGTAGGCTTAACATGATTAATTTGGCGTTATACGTCAAACTTTAGTTGAAATTTATATGCCAACTGTGCTTACCTCATTTTTCTCTAAATTCCCTTTCTTATTTATATGTGTTCTCGCGCCACTTTTTGGGCAAGCTACTATCTCATCAGCTGATGATTCTCTTCGAATTATGTTAATTGTAGCCGTGAAGCTCCTTGCCGAGATGGGATTCCCATTGGCGTGTGCGGCTGGACGTTATTTTCGTTCCCTCATGGGGGTTCTTGTTGAGTTTTCACATACTACTATCCTACTCTGTATTAATTGTGTTGTCACATCCTTTAGTTAGTATGTATTTGGTCATGTCACCTATTTATTACGCTTTTCGTTCCTCGTATATTAGAATACAACTCTCTCATTTCTTCTATAAATACCTTCAAATTCATTCTATAAAATCATGATCCATACTTGCTCCTTTCATCTTAGCTAAGTTTAGGGAGAGAGAGAGAGAGAAATGGGGGGCCACTCACATTTGGGTCCATAAATAATCTTAGGACGTAGTCTATGAGCCAATTTTAGAGAGTCTATTAAAGTGCTCTCACACTCCTTAAATTAGTAATCTTTAACATACCAAAATTGAACCCCCTTTACTTATGTAATCACTACACTCATTTATTTCTCTATCTCTCTCTATTCATTACACCTTTTTTTCAAAACTAAAACTATGAAACGAACATGGCCCTTAGATCTTTTAGAGAGCTAGGTACCTCAGCTCGTTTAATAGAAGCTCATAATAAGAACCGAGCTACACTCAAAACCCAATTTTAGGGGTTCGACCCGTGCAAACTCCTAAAATAGAGTAGATTAGGATTAACGAACGACAAAAAAAGACCTGTGCAAACTCGGCTTGTCTGCATGGTAGCAAAGCCTTGAAAGAGGAATTGAGGGGTGTTCCACTAACAATAAACTGTTTTTTCCAAACATCGAGACAGGTCATTCTCTCATAATACATCATATAAAAAATCCTGAAAAATCAGTTTTCTCAACAAAAAAAAAAAAAAAATCAACTTAGTGGAATGAAAGAGCCGCAAAATTGGGAAGTTTCCTCCGCTTCAATTGACCCCTTTTTCCTCCGCAGACGGCAAAGATTCACTCGCGGGGACCTATGAAAATGATTTAAAGTGACAAGAGGAAGAGAGATACGGAGAGTGACTGTGCGTGTTTGTTCGAACGACCACGAATCAGGAGCCACGGGGAACGCCATTCCCAGTCGCCCTAGCAGCCGTCGGAGATCGGCGATGGCGACCAACGACGGAGAACCACTCGCGGCCTCCTCTACTTCTTCTGCCAAACCCTTCACTTTCTCCGACGCCGATTCTCCTCTTCCGCCGCTGTCCCTCTCTCCCGACCAGCTCCGTCGCTGCACCGACGCTGTCGGAGCTTTCAAGGACAAGCTCCTGATGCCTGGGGCCATCCAGAAGGAGTTCTCCTTCTTACAGGTTTTCGCCAAACCCATTGCAATTTTGCACTCATATTTGTGTACGTCGATCTAATGTAGGCTTATGTCCGTGTGTTTGTTTTCTGTATATGTGTGTGCAAGTATTCATGCTGAGAACTAGGTGAATGAAAACATCAGAAATGTCGTGAAGGATTACTGTCATACAGTGGCACCCTCTCATTGATTTTTAATTTATAAGTTTAGCAGTTCTAATTGTATAACCTAGAAGTTACATTAGACCTTGGGACGATTAGTTGGCTGCTAGGCGCACCGGTCAGCAGGTATATTTTGTAATATTTTTGAATTGGGGGTTTAAATATGTGAGGGTATAAAGTAAATGGTGTCATTGTTATTTTACTAAAAAAATTACATAATAAGTTCTGATTCTCTCAACAATCAACATCCCTAAATTGCAACCTAAATCGCAGCTCTCTGTTAAAGTAAAAATTGTGACCAAAACGAAGGCAGCAGCATAACGAATAAGTGTTCAGAATTGATGAAATGTTCGATGATAAAAGCCGAGGACTAAAACTAGTAACTTGGATTTGATGGATGAATAGATGGATGTATGTATGTATGGTGTTTTCATTTTGGATGTTATTTGATGTTTTTCTACTAACTCAAACTTTTGGGAGGGAGGAATGTGTTTACAAAATAAAACCGACTAATCTCTTATCTCTAGGTACCGATCAGTAGCGCCTCTCTGATGCCCGACTAGCACCTAGCGACTTTTAGATCATGACTTCAGAATGCACAATACACCCGTCAGAAAAGAAAAGTGGAAGCTCAACACCCTTATGTAAGGAAGCAGTTTTTGGCTTCAATAGTGTTTGATAAGAAATTTTGGGTAATTCTTGGCGCTGCTGGACATTTGCTTGGTCGTTAAGCTTAGGCCTCAGGCCCCAGGATTAGTCGAGGTGTGCGTAAGTGGACTCAAACACCGGTTATCACAAAAAAAAAAAAAAAGCACAAAGTAATTCCTGTAGTGCTAATTTAGCCTCACCATGTATGAGGGATCGATCACTCTTTTTGCTTGGTATTGATTTTCCTGTGGAAGTACAAATGTATATGTTCTTCCACTATATATGTGGAAGTATATAGCTTTTGGAGTAAGAGCTATGGCAAGTTTTCTTTTGAGTAATCAGATCAAAAGAAAAATAGCTATTGATTTGCGTAAATCATCATGTGTAGTTGTCTTGCGAAGCTCTATCAAGACAAGAATTGTGATCTTCTAGTTCCTCAAAGCTTTCAAGTGTTGGTGACAATAGGTCATCTTATGATCTAACATGTGAAGAGAAAACTGCAGGGAACAATACAAGTTGAAGGTTATTAAATTTGGCTTAACCTTGAACAGATCTTGACTAAAGCCACTTTCATGTCTTAACTAACATACATTCTGTTCTATACAGAAGGGGTGGTTTAATACTGACTCTACAAAATTGATATTCCTAGTTTATTTTTGATCGGGAAAATTGATATTCCAAGTTGATAGGATCGTGGAAATGAAATGTTTGTTTATTTCTCCATCTTTGTTTTTGGCTAAGTGCTTATTTCTTATGTGCAATGTGCGGAATAGTATTTCAAACAAATGCGCTTTGACATTTTGGAGAGTGGGAGAGAGAAGAGAACTTTATAAAGTTTGGTCTTTTTTTTGGTTTTTTTGTTCTTTGTCACCATTCCTTTTGGGTATAGCATGAATCGAACTTCTGTTTTTACTTGGCAGGTCCGTGTACATTCCTTGTCTGCAGTTAAAATCCTCCTGCATTTTTTGTCAAAAGCTTTATCCATCTTGTTTGCGCAAATACATTTGGTTATTTTATTCGTTCTACGTGACTACACCAAAACAAATCTGTAAGGTCATTTAAAGCATATCACCCATTACATGGTGGTACTAAATTTTCCCCTTTCAATTTTACAGAGAGTCGCTTGAATGTGAAAATCTTTCTTCAACATCTCTGGTAGCCAATGTTGGTACAGCTGTCATTAGAGTTAATTGTTCTAGAACTCGATGCAGCCATATTCTATGCTTTAGTTCCATAAAACCTAATAACATACGTGTCTCAGCTTGCAGTTGGATTTCATTTTTGTTTGAACTTTAAACTTTTGCGAAGTAATTCTACTCGTGACACTTGCGTCTTAGTGTCCTTTTTTTTTCTTTCTCTGAACGAACTTCTGTTATGTTTTACAGAGCAATAGGATGAGCCCATCAGATGCAAAGAGTAGATGCTCTGTGGCTCTTGACAGTGTCAATTCTGACAAAAACCGCTATACAGATGTCATACCATGTATGTAATCTAGTTAACTTCTTTTATGTGGAAAAGTAGAATTATCTATGTCATGTGATGGGAGATGATGACAGTCTCCAAATGCATTTTTATCAGTTGACAAAAACAGGGTTGTTCTTAACCCGTGCAAGGATTACAGACCAGCAGCAAGGGGTTATATCAATGCAAGTTTCATAGAGGTTTGAACTTTTCCTTGCCACCTGGAACCACTCGTATGTAGCAGTCCACTAGCATTTACTAGTATTACTTTTTAGTAAATGGATTGTGCTTTGATAAACCTCTGAGAATGCGTCTTTCAATTATAGACTTCTTCAGCTGAGGGCATTTCTCGGTTCATAGCCACACAAGGTCCAATGCCTTATACGTTTGAAGACTTCTGGGAGATGATAATGCAGTATCGTTGCCCTGTTATTGTGATGCTCACTCGATTGGTCGACAATTACAGGGTAATCCTGGCCTATGGAGTTCTAGCTAGTTTTTGTTCTTTCATTGCAGTTTCCTAGTTAATTCATGAAGTATTGTAGATTTGAGATGATATGTTAAAATGTCCAGCGATACCTAATGCTAGCATTTGCTGTAACTTGGCTTGGCTGATCCTGTTGTCAGCACCTTACTAAATTTTTTCTGGACGGTAAACAGACATATTCTAGTGGTATTATCCCAACCTGTAAAAAGCATGTATGATTCTGAGAAGGTGGGTAATCCATGTCTGACACCAACACTTAGTCACCAGCACATGTCGAATACTCTTTCACATGTGTCCTGTTGTACTTTGTCAGAGCCCCAACTAATCCCCTCTAAAACCTCTCTACTACCCCACCCCAAACAACCTTGGCTTTTGTTAAGAAATATTGTGGCACATTGCCTAGGAGTGGAATGGGTGATCACTTAATATATGTTGGGACCTCTCCACTCATTGCCAATTGGTTTTGAGTTGGACATAAAGTTTCCACATGGTATCAGAGCGGGGCCTATTCCACTCCACATTTAAATAAAATAAAAAATCGCAATCCCACACCCACGATGACAGACCAGCAAAAAAGTTGCACGATGATAGGACCCAAAAGTGGTCACACGTGACAGACCTCAAATGCGGCTACACGTGAGGGGAGATGTTAAGAAATATTGTCCCACATTGCCTAGGAGTGGAATGGGTGATCACTTAATATATGCTGGGACATCTCCACTCATTGCCAATTGGTTTTGAGTTGGACATAAAGTTTCCACAGCTTTAATATCAAGAGAGGTGAAGATAAGTTACTGGAAGGGACTAGCCTGCTACCAAGCAAATGCCTAAGGCACCTCCCAGCTGGAATCAACTCTGGTTGGACTTTCAGGCGTAATCTAGAGACAGTCTCAAACCTCAATGGAATGTTCCTGAGGTAGCCTAGCTCAACGGGATTCATCCCACAAATAAATGTTTATCATCGGCAAAAAACATATGGAAAACCGACAAATGACCATCAGCTGCTGAGCCAACCCTAATCTCTTCCATAAAATCACCCTGCACAATTCTTCCCAAGGAAGGGCTTAAAGCTTCCTCTACCAAAATGAAAAGCAAAAGAGACAGGGATACCCTGCTGAAGCCCCCTAAAGGAAACAGTCAGGGATTTGTTAACCAACACATGCAAATTTACTGAAGGGGTGCAAAATTGAAACTATTGCCTCCACATAGACCTGAAACCCATAAGCTGGGTGTCTCTGCTTTTGTACGTTATGTTTTCTATGATTGCTTTGTCAATAAGCTCAAAAGCGTTCTTGGCCACATCGATTAGTGCATTCGAAGTGCGATTGTTATGCTCTTGTTTATAATTCTTCTATTAGACTGATAACTTGAGATTTTGGTTTGTCCTCTGTTTGTGCATATAAACAATGAAGAGTTTTTTGTCATGTCTTTATATATCCTTCTCGGTTTCATTTGGATTAATCTTTGAGTGTCTGAAATTCTTGTACTTCTAATTCATTTGTACTGTTTTCCTTGGGAATTATTTTGTATTTGTCCTTACTGAAACTTCATGCAGATGGTGAAATGTGGAGATTATTTCCAGGCAGAGGATGGCCCAAGAGAATTTGGTAACATCTGTATTGTTACCAAGAGGATAAGGACTACTGACACTGCAGTAGTGTTGCGCCACTTGGAGGTGAACTATATAGAGGTAAGGTTAGCATTTTTGAAGTGATGAAAAGGTCTAATGTTTTACATTACCGAAGGCAATGAGGCTAAATGTGAAATGGATAAATGTAATTAACCAAGTCCGAGTCTTGGTAAACCAATGCTGCTATTTCTTCAATATGAAAGCATGTGCATATGTGTTATTTGTTCAAAAACTTCATGTGGAAGTAACCTTTTTTTATGTTCGTAACTCCGGGAGCTGTACTAAAAAGATTACATATTTTGACTGAACTGGAGATGGACTCTGTTGATTGGGGATTACTTGGGTACTGTAACTACTGTTATTGTTGTGGAGACGGACTCCATACGAGCGTAGAATGTTTGATCTTGAGATTAAAGGATTGCTGAAGAAAGAATACTTTATTCATTTCTTTCAATGTCTGCTGATCACTTGCCTAGTTTCTTGCCTAAGGAGAAGATCCCTGTCGCGACGCGTGCCAAATATTAGATCTGATAGCACCTTAGCTTTAGGTGTTGGCCATTTGCTATCCCCTAGTTGCCTTTTTTTGAAAGCTTCTCTGGATTCAGGTTTTCACATAGCACGAGTGTTGTATTGGTCACAAGGCTCATTAAACTGTTAATGCAATTGGTGCATACATATGTCAAAAGTAAACGCCTTCTTTTGTGCATTATTGTGGTGGCCCTAAATATTACATCTTTTAAGAGCATAAATTGACAGCCATTTACGACAAAAAGTTATCTGGATTATAGTTTGCTTCTCTAACTTTTTAATTTTGGTGTGAAAATTTGTGGTTCTTTTGTAAACATGGTTTTGCTGGCATTCTCCTTACAGATGCAGCAAAAAGCTGATTTGCTGTAATGAGTTCAACTAATCTTGCACAATGTGTGTGGTTGAAGTCATTTCATAGTTATGCCAATGGCGTCTGTTAGTGCTAAAACGAAACGAAATGTCACCCAAAAGAAGGCCACACCAAAAGCTGATGGAATTAGCATCTGATGAAATATTGCTGCTGATAAGGTTAGGGTAAATAATGTAGTCCCAAAGGTCAGTTGACCAACTCTTGGTCGAAGTACCAGGAGGTTCAACTTTTTACGGTGGACATTATGCATATGTAAAATTCTAGAAGCAATATATGTACAGTATCTAGACATTGTTTTTGTTTTGATGATTAGAGGGTCTGGTGACGGCATGTGTGTAGACTGAAGAGCTGTTATTTGATTGAATAGAAATGGACTTCTGACAAGCAATATCTGTGTATCTGAAGTCTGACTCATTAGCACCTTGATTAAGAGGGTCACCACTTGCAACATCCTTTTTGTTTCAGGTGTGCGTGAAGGTAGTGACCTTATCATCCCCTAGCCGTCGGATAACCCCTCTGTAGATACTAAAATTATTGTTCCGAAATGTTATATTCCTCCATGTTTTAAGAAGCATCCCCACTTCAAAACCTTTTCTCCTCTTTTGATTTGTTTTGTTCCTAGATGGGGCTCTTAACCCATCTGGTTGTACCCTTGACCTTCAAGGGGAGGTTTGGATTCGAGTCTATGGAGAGACGTCTCCTTTTGGTTGTTAACCCACTAATTCCCCTCTAACCCCCACTGACGTATATAATGTTGGCAAAAAAACAATTTGTTTGTTTGTTCCTTTATTTCGTCTTTTTCCTAGTTATTATTTTAATTTCTTTTCCTTTGGTTCAATACTTAAAGATGTTATTCTTGTACTTTTAGTAAACCTTTAGAAATATATTGTCATAAGTTGGCAAAATGTTATTGTTAGTTTGTTACGCTTTTAATATTGTCGCGATGTTTCAATTTTTCTGCTTCATGTTGCTACTATTTGGCAGAGATATTAGTGAACAAGGATTCACCAAAAACTTAGAAAAGTAATGAAAAACTTGACCACCCGAGGTTTATTAATGGCCAGCTCTACCACAGTACCCACATCCATGAGGTTTGTCGGTGGTTGGTGGCTGATTTGTTATGCATAAATATGTGTTTGTGTGTGTGTTATTTCTTTGTCAAATCTTCCTGTATTGGTACTTTGTCGTGGACGTTCTTGGCCACCCTCATCACTACTAAAACCTGGCTTCACTCCTCTGCTCATCCCTTTTGGCTGGCTTCTCTCAGCAATTTATTTTGTGTGTTTTTTTTGTTCAGCACAACATGCTTCCATGCGCAGTATTGGACCTTTTGATGGACTAGCAGTTTATCGTGTGAGCACAAAAAAGTTTGTGGACTCAGCTACAGTGAGTTGAAAAAGGCCCATTTCTTAGCAGTCTGTACCACGTATCTCATCATAAATCACCCATAATATTGGTTTGCGAATATTCTTCTCTCTTAACTTAAAGAATGCAATAGAGGACTTTCAAGATGAGGAATGAAAGAGACTTTGGAGACTACAATAAAACGTTATGAAAGAGAGACTAACAATTAAATTTCGTCATCATTCTGTACCACATTGTCAACAGTAGTATATGCAATTTGGTCCTCCTAAAAGAGAGACATTTAATACTAAATGTAAGGTGCAATACATATGGTTGTACAAATTTCTTTTCCTGTTATGTGTAGGGAAAATGACCTTAATTGCAGCAGGTGATACTGTTCGTAGTTGTCAACCAATGAAATGTAAAATTGATCGTCAAATTGACGACCTAGTGGATTTCTTCGCTAGGGAAGGAGCTGAAGCTACTAAATGTGTATTCTGGTGCTTTATGCTTTCTACTAAAGCTACTAAGAGACTTTAGAGTGTTAATTTTGCACATAGAAAGGGGATCATAGAGAAAGATTGGATAACTAAGTCTCTTTTCCTCGCTATTTATTTTCTTGCAGTCAGAAGAGCCACCACTATCAGTTTTGCATATTCAATATCCTGAATGGCCTGATCATGGAGTTCCCAAAAATACCCTTGCTGTCCGTGATATATTCAAAAGAACTTGCGGTGTACCAACCACTCTTGGACCAATAGTTGTCCATTGCAGGTTAGCTTGTGTTTATCACATATGCTCCTTCCATGATTTTCATAAATATATTATACCTACATCCCTGACTCAGAGACATTTTATTTTCTTATGCAGTGCTGGTATAGGACGAACTGGAACTTACTGTGCCATCCATAATACAATCCAGAGAATCCTTGTTGGGGATATGTCTGCATTGGATCTCATGAATACCGTAACAATGTTTAGGTCACAGCGAATTGGAATGGTTCAAACATTGGTAGAGTTCCTTCTTGATTTGGTGTTTCACATTCCAATTCTTGATCTATTGAGGACATGTAACTTTTTTACCACCCTCTTTACCAGTCGGTGAACTGATAATTTTATACCCTGAAGCCAATATCAACAGAGTTCAAATGACAGAGGTTATGTGATATACTAGCTTTGACAACAATTTCAGGCAAATCCTTCGGAGTAAATGTTGAAAGCAATTGTTTTAGCAATACGTCACGTACTTAGCTCTAAATGGTGCCACAACTTTCCTTGACATAAAAGCTAGCATACTTTTTTTCTCCACTAAAAATTGTAAATCTAATGATGGTGGTGTTATCTGGTGTGTGCCAAATTTTCTGTACTCTAAAGTGGAATATAATAAATTCAGGGAAAGAGTCTTATGCTTCATAAGACTCTTTGGTCTTATTTCCCACCGGATGAGACCAGGAGAGAAATTTTAGTTGCTATTCCATTGCCATGTAGTAGCAGCATTTGTGTCGTTTCTGCTTTGCTTGCTTTTTAGGAGTCAAACCCGTTTGGAATCAACCCTCGTGTTTTTGCTTTAGTTCACTTGTCAAAAAGAAAGATTCTGGTATATGGTTGAAGAAAACAACTTGAAAGCCAATGATTAATTTTATGAATGGGATTTTTGTACTTGTTGAACCCTCATTTAAGTTTTATAGTTTCGGAACCTCAGCCTAAAACTTTCCTCCTCTTTTCGAAATATAGTTTTCTATAATGGTGTGTGTCCTCACGTGCACTTTTATTTTCCAATTTTTACAACAATACCAGTAACCATGTATGGGTAGGGTAGGACTAGAGACAGACCTAACATTTGGCACACAAAGGGGCTGCTCTCAGGAAGTTTTATCCCTGATTTGAGCCTTCCCCCCTTTGCCTCCAAAAATTGAGAAGCTCAAGGGACATTATACCAGGAAATCATGCCCCCAAATTAAAGCTGGAAGGCATCAGAGAGGGCAGGCCCAGAGACTTGATTTAAGTTATGTGCACAATTATTTTCCATTTTTAGTTGTGGAAAACAGTTCCTAGTATTTATGATGGGAAATATGTACTAATATTGGAGCATAAAAAGGATTCAAGTAGCTGATACCAATCTGTTGGGATACAAGGCTTAGTTTGGTATTGTACATGAAGTATGCCCTTCTTGTGTAAATGCCTCATTTGTTAAAATTACCTTGCCAGCATGTTCATATCATGCCATTTTGTATGAATTGTCCTTATTCTTGATTCTTAGGGATTCACTTGCACCTGTTATGAAGTAAAATGAGCTGCAATGAGATTGTGATTCTATTATGTGTACTGCATTGTTTTTTCCCCTTTCTCCTTACTCGTACTTGGATAATACTCACCGTTCTGCAGGATCAATACATTTTCTGCTATAAGGCTATTGTTGATGAACTAGAAGACCTCATTTCTCAGTTCAGCAAACATACAGGCTCATAGTCTTTGCTTCAAGCTTATGGAGGCTTTACAGGTTTCTCCTGCACATCTCGGACACCTGATTTATATTCACTCCGGAAGTATTCGTTTTGCCTCCGACAGCTTTTCTGTGACGGTTGTTAATCCAACTACCTATTTTGCAGCTCGAGTGGTGACTCATATGCAATGCAAGGACCCACTTGTTTTCTTAAAAAAACTAAGCAATCTCTGGTCCTAAATCAGGTTTGTGTTTGCAAGGGAAATAATTGATGTGCCATTGTTTCGAAGATCTCTCTCTCTCTCTCTCTCTCTGAACTAACATCTGCGTAGGCGAGTAGAACAGAAATTGATTTGCGTCCTAGTAATATTTCTCCCCAAACTGTATGAAATGCTGAATATTACTACCATAGATGTAGATGGCAATTCATGTTCGGCGAGTTTAGGACATTTAAGAGGAGTTTTTAACTGCATAATGCCAACCATTTCTTCTTATCTCCAATGATCTTTGCGTTGAAGTCATTTTTTTTTTTTTTTTTTTTTTTTTTGGGGGGGGGGGGGGGGGGGGGGGGGGGTTCTGAGAACTATTTATTGAAAGCTTGATAATTTTTCTTTTTCCCCGAAACCAAGGTAAACAATCTTCATTGCACCAAACCCTATGGAGCTGTGATATGGCTGATTTGGAAGATTTCCAATCAATCATTTAATTGCCATTCAAGATATGCATTTCATTTTCGGGGCAATTTTTATCTGGAATTTCGGGTATTAGCAGTTCAAGGAAGCTTAGCTGATTCTCTATCCTTCGTATGAACTATTAAATCATCCTGATATTGGGATGTGCATATTTTTCTCTTGCTTTGATGTATCTGCATTTAAGTTCGTAGTTTTCCAGACTTGGAAATCTTTTGAAAAAACAGACATGTGGAGGAAACTTTCCAAATGGAAGGAACTCATCAGGGATTCCCAAGTTTGGCATAATCCTGGAGGAAAAAGATGATCACCCTTTTAGTAATGAAATGTCTTTTTTGCCCTATGTCCCTCTGAATCATCTTCCCTATGGTAGCAAACGCAGGTTTACCGGGTGATTCACTTGAAATCCAATCATCAACGATCACATTATCCGTTAGGTCCAAATCTGAAGAAGGAAGTAGAGTCTTATTTAGGGAGAAGAGAGGGGAAGAGAGATCAGTGTGTACACAGGTTAAAAAGGTGATTTTATCTAAAAACAGATTTTACTTCTTTGGTTGGAGAGGACTAAAAGGCTCGAGCGCAGAAACAGCCCCAAGCCACTGCCCCCTCTCCTTCATGATTATGACATGGTTGAAAGTTGAAATTTCCCCTACATAAAGATTTCCCAATCTCCCTGTTATTTTTGGGTTGTGGTGGCTTAGATATGAAAAACCAGATGTTTGTTTTAGCTCTTGGATTCGGTGAGTCATGAAGACATTCTCGAGCTTTTTAGCAACAATGGTGGCAGCCTAGCGACGACTTTGGCGGGATTGGGCTTTAGTTTAATGCAGATAATGATCACTTAAACCTCATCCACGAGATGATTGATGGGTCTTAATACTGCGGCTGATTTTGTTACAATTTTCTCCTTTGTATTTTGGTTTTACTTAATTGAATTTGCTCAGATCTTATTAGTTTTGTTAATATAACTGCATTTTAATGTTCTTAGAGACATTTTTACGGGGAGGTTGTGGTCCATATAATTATATGCTAAGATTTATTGTATCTTTACCAAACCTTATCAAGGAAAAGAGAGAAAAAGAAACGGCACACAAGAAAAAAGGAGTTAAAGGCTACGGATTGCGTCTCCGAACCCAAAGCATCAATGTCGTGCTTAGCAAAAAAAGAAACATCATTTTGCTAGAAACATCGTTTCTCGACTATCGGTACGGTGGGATAATTTTAGTTAAGAGTGAGCATCCTGTGCCCTCAAATCCCTCAAGTTTCTTACCGGAGTGAGCAAAATAATGTTAAACCACGAATTCAGTCTAAATCGATTCAAACCAAATAGTAGTTTTTTTAGTAATGTAGTTTGGTTCCAGTTTCAAGAAATTAGAAACCGTGCTAAATGGTCTATGAATTTCCGTTTATGGTTCCAGTTCCAATCTCATCCAAACAAGGATCTTGTGTGTGTGTGTGTGTGTGTATGTGTGTAAATATACACACATAATTTGATTTAGATACACTGAATGAACTGTTTTTCCATAGTAAGTTAATTTCTTAATTTAATGTTCCATTCTACCAACGTATTCTTTCACTTCAAAGATTAATTCCCTAAACTTCTATATATGATAACCTATTCCTATGATTTAATATATTAAAACATACATGGCTTGAGCTTAATCAACTGCTAATTTCTTAATCTTTTTGCTCGGTAACTGATTACCTGATCTAATAATTTATTCAGTGGCCCTATTCCTTCACTAATTACTGGTAGTCTACTATTCCTTGGTTAGTTTAATAAGGGTTGCTCAAGAAATTTGGAGAACCGCAAAACTAGACTGAACCATACATTTTTGTCCTGGCGGATTAATGGTCCAGACATGGATTTAAAAGTTAGAAAACAGCGAGATATGGTTTCGTCTACGGATTTTTGTTTTGGATTTTTGTTTGGAACCATAGATAAACCAACCGGACCATGAGATATTTATATTTATACATATATAAGTCAATGTAAGGGGCTGGATCCGTAGACAAATATTTAGCGCACACATTTTGACACTCCATCTCAGCCATAGAGATGGAAGGCTGAGATTAAAACTTAAGGGGAGATGCTCTAACACGTGTTCTTCCTCTCCCACGTTGAACCCTCTCTCTTCCTCTCTTCCATTACCATCCCTCTCTCTTCCTCACTGCTTGGTTTTTCGACGATGGAATACAGATTCACCGGATCTAATTTCAATTTGAATTTGGTAATCCTATTTACATGAACATACCTGGTTTTCCCCAGATCTAATTTCAATGGTTTCCTCGGTTTGATATAAATACGTTGTATTCATCTGGTGTCAATCAAGAATTTGCAATCTGTTTGGTTGTATATTTTCTGCTCAATTAATCGAAACTTTGTTTTCTATTTGGTACCCATTTTTTAGATTTTGGATCTGTTTCGTTGCAATGAACATTTGTCACTTTTTATGAAGTCCTAGTTTGATAAGAGATGACTACTTCACCAATTATACAGATTTGTTCTTGAATTGGTTATTCTAAAACTTAAATGGAGAGTGAATGTGTGGAAATGATTGTGATATCAACATTGTTAATTGTTTCCTTTTTTCCCCAGCGATTCTTTCTGGGTTTTGTTTCTTGGAGGGGGATGGTAATGGAGGAGGGGAAGAGAGGGGGTTCAAGTGGGAGAGGATGAACAAGTGTGAGAGCATCTCCATTTTAAGTTTTTAATCTTAGCCCTCCATTTCTATGACTGAGATAGAGTGTCAAAATGTGTGTGCAAAATGTATGTCTATGGATTCGGCCCCTAAGAGTGTGTGTGTGTGTGTGTGCGCGTGTGTTAGTAAATAATTTCACCTATATTAGGAATTTGGTTGCTGCATTATGCAAGAATTGGTTACTGTGGTTTTTTTTTTTTTTTTTTTTTGGCCTTTTGGTTTTGGTTTTGGTTTTGGTTTGCTGCACTATTACGAGTTTGGAGTGAGTTTGCTGCACTATTGGGACAAAAAAAAAATTACATGTAACCCATCATTTATCATTCTTGTTTCGGGGAAGATAAACACAGGAGAAATACAAGAAAAACAGTAACCTCTTTGCAGTACAACTTGTCAACTATGGAAAGACACAGCATCAATAATTCACTATAGGGAGACGATTTTTGCAGTTCACTTTTTATAAATGAGCTCCAAAACTTCGCTTAAGCGCTGCTATTATATGCAGTTCTGCAGATGTGTTGTATCGCTAAAAGACATAAAAGGATGCAGAGAACTTTTGCGACCAATCGAGTCAATCAACAATACAGAAACATATTGTACAAAAAGACATAATATAGCTAAAACAACAGACATAATAAGAATTAGTCAACTGACAGACAATCGATCAACTGCAAATCGGAATGACCTTATCAAGTTGAACGTTCACTGTAGTCTCATTTAGTTGCCTGGGCAATAATATTGCTTATTGAATTTGACTGCTCTTTAGCAGCCTCCACTAAGGAATCCTGAAAACCCAAAACAAGGCCACATAGTAGCCAAAGTAATTTATACGGAAAATTGAATAATGATTCATGACTGAATAAATGCCAGGAGTGATGATAATATCAATATAGTGCAAGGTAAATGCGTGTAAGATATGAAGAAGCATATGGCCAGATCATCTCAAATATGTAGTTACCTGTGCAGCAATTAGGCGTGCAACCGATTTCTTGCTAGACTCCTGAAGCTCACCAGCAATCAAAAGTTCATCCAGTATATAATAAGCCTGCCAATTTTCCCGTCAGATAAATTCTCAAAAGAAAGACAGGAGACTATTTTGGGGTAACAATATATAAACATCAAACTCAGAACTGTGGCATTTCCACGAGAGATGAATCAAGTCGTGTTGCTTAAAAGGAGCGGCGACTGGCAACTATACTAAACATTTACTAGCATGCACACTCATAATTTTACCATCCAAAAGATTCATAACCTTCCTCCAACTACTTAAGTCTGATTTTCTAACAAAGATGCTGCTTGAATTAAATGCCATACCAACATACATTCCGGAATGTTGCAAACAACATGACCTAAGCTATCATCTATGATCTATGTATACCCTCCCCAAGGGGGAAAAAAGAGAAAAGAAGCATGCACTATTCTGAATATGGGTTTAGGAGAAGGATGTTCAACAATAGAATTGGTTACGTAGATCTGAAACCCTACCCTTTTCATTCAGTTGAAGCTTGCCTTGTAGGGGACAAAAAAAAACACCTTGAGTCCTGAGGAAGGTTCCCTAACAAATGGCTAGGGGGTAGTCCAGAGAATTACCTAATCTTAACAAATCACTTAGCAGTTGATCTATAGAGTCTAACAAAGGAGATCATAAAGATTTGCCAGT
The DNA here is from genome assembly GCA_020921065.1 of Vaccinium darrowii. Classification (NCBI taxonomy): domain Eukaryota; kingdom Viridiplantae; phylum Streptophyta; class Magnoliopsida; order Ericales; family Ericaceae; genus Vaccinium; species Vaccinium darrowii. Next base: position 22,293,178 of record CM037154.1, on the reverse strand, counting down.
CTTAACCACTGCACGCTTCTGTGTTGAATATCACATGCACCCAACAAACATGCACAAACCCACAACTAACTTGATCCTTTGCCATCATTGTGTTCCACAAACTATTATTGATCCATTTTGGAACTTCAAGCAACAAGGAAAAAATTTCTTTAGTCAAACAATGGACTCCAAAATAAACACATAATTTAATAACGAATTCAAACATCAAGCAGGTGAAATGGAAAATACCTTGTGGAAATTAAAGATCAAATCCAGCTCACAGACCTGATGAAGCAAATAGGAGGTACTATCGAAGTCAATTTCAGATTGAGTATTCACAAAATATTGTTCTTAATTTTCAAAGGTTTAGCACGCTCACACTTCCAAAGTAGCGGTCAAGTATTTCCACGAAATGGTGTATAATTTCCAGGACCTCCAATTCATTGTCATCCTGATTGATGCACATGCAAAAATACAGACTGGCATATCTGCAAAAAAAAAGAAAAAGAAAAAAACCCAACTAGCCTGCATTATATATACTTGCGGAAGTTGGTGAACTGATTGCCTGTTAACTGCTAACCAGAAGACGAAAAGGAAGGGAGTAGAACATAACTTCCTTTACTCATAGAATCAGTGGTTACAATTTCGAATTCCACATTGGGAACAGAAATCTAATCCTACCTTTTATAAACAACTTTAAACCCCCTCCACTCCACGAAATTGCAAAGCTTTGGGCCTCGTGTGAGAATTAAACCGCTGAGCTCTCGGATGACCTGAGCAAATTGTATATCCATCACATAAGATACCAATTATGAATAAAGTACCCGTCATTTCAGGAAACTTATATATAGTTTTCCACAGAACATTTTACAGAACTCTATGACCCCCGATTTGGAGTATCCTACTTTTATGCAATTCACAGGGTTCAAGAAGGCAGAAGCAATCGATATTTCGGTAGAATACTCTTTGTAGTAAAGGGTGTAATACTCTTCCATATTCGAGTCTCACAGAGTGACGGACTATATCAAACCAAGCGCGGATGGTAAATATCGCGATTTGGGCATTTTGGATTCATCTATTCGAAAAAAATCGATCTTGAGGCCTGGATCAAGGATGATGTCAACAATTTCAACAATATTAAAATGCTAAGACCAGAATTAATAATTATCCAATCATTGATAGAAAAAATATTTCTTTTATCCTAATATTTTTCAAGATCAAAACCACAATTATATTGGCCGTGTTTGGTTAGATAGTTTAGTTTAGTTTAGTTTAGTTTTGATGATGTCAGCAGGTGTAATGAGTGGAGAGAGAGAGAGAGAGAGAGAGAGAGAGAGAGAAATGAGGGAAATGATGATGTCATCAAAACTAAAACTAAAACTAAACAGGAAAACGAACAAGGCCATTGATTTTTCTAAATCTAAATCTAAACTGGGGGTATGAGCTCAAACAAAGCAAAACACAACTTTTGGTGGGATTGGCTGTAAATGAATGAAGATACTCCTATATCGAATCTGGAACCTTGGTTCTCCGAACCTTAATATACCTCAAACTAATCCCATGTTGTTACTGAGAGATATATTGGGTATTGGGAGTCACAGATCATTTGATTGGAATTACTTTGCAATGGGTACACTTGACAATATGAATCATTTGAAAAATAAGCTTATTAATTATGTAGCGGATCTTTTACAAGATCGACTCGGCTTGCTTTAGGTCATGGCTTATCTAGTGTTTTAGTCTCTAAAGTTATGTGTAGGCTTCAATTTAGTCCTTGTATTTTTAAATGTCTCAATTTCATCCTTATAGTTTTGTATATGTCTCAATTTGGTCCTTATAATTTAAAAGTTTTAGATTTCATCCTTAAGGTTTGCAGTAATCGTTGGATGTTATTGTATTCTTTTATGGCATGTTTTTTTTTAGATTATGATTACAATTGAAGTCATGAAAAGAAAAACTGGAAAATTAGGCTTATTAAACTTTTTGGTCCCCCAAGTATTGACTGTGTCTCAATTTAGTCCCCAATGTATCAATTGGAGAAATTTGCCCAACGTTCAAAATTTGTGCCAATCAAGTCCCCAACCCAAACTCCGTTAACCCAGTCCATTAAAATGAGGGGCATTGTCGTCTTTTTGCACCACCCACCCCTGTTTGGAACAGGGAAGGATGATTGATTCACCATCAAGGTTCTGAATCCCGTACCGGTCAAGGTACCGGTTTTCTTATTGGTATGGTACGGTACCGGTACCGGTTGATACCAGGTACCGTTTCGGATTTATCGCTATTTTTAAAATTTAGAAACATACTATGTTTTTAATTAAAGAATTATGATAAGTAATCAATATAGATACCTTGTACTGACTTGCAATACATAAAGCCACTGTAGAAACGAAAAAATTTATAAAAAATTACCCATTTGTGGCTCTGCTATCTTCAGAGTTCAGACTGCTACAAGGCTAGGCTATAATGTACTATGAAATATAACACATGGAAATTGGTACACTCACCTCGAAATAAACAGACCCACTTTAAATTTCAATCTCTTCTCTCTCTCCTCTCTCATCCCTGTAATACGCTTTTCTTCCCCAGCGACGGCAAGCAACCAGTCTGCTGTTTCTTCTTTTTATTTAATAGCCGGTACCAACCGAGACGACCCGGTACGACCGGAAAACATCCCGGTACCCGGAATAGCCCGAGAATGACCAGAAAACTAGCCGGGACGAAATCAGAAGATCAGGGTACCGGAATATGGCTAAAACGGTATGTACCGGCCGGTACGGTACGGTATTAACAACCTTGTTCACCATTCACCATTTCTCAAACCCATCAAAATCACCATTGAAACTGAAAACTTGGACTGCGAATGGAAGATTTCTGAACAAATTGGTTTTGTTCAATTTTTTGATGCCGAACAAATTGGTTTTCGTTTGGTTTTGTAATGGAGAACAAATGGTGTCTGTGTTTGAAATTAAAGAACCGACTATCACACGTCTTCATTGCTATGAGATCTCAAATTGTTTACCTTTACAGCACCCATCTTCACCATGACAGCCAATGGTATTTCTATCATTCGAAAACAAACAGAATCTGAGACGACCACCGTGGACAGCGGTGGAGAAGATGAAGAGGTAAAAACAGAGGAGAAGATGAGGAGGTAGGAGAAATCGATACAAATCTTTTCAGATTTGCTGGCGGAGGAACGATCGGAGCGATGGCTGGACTCATTAGATCCGTTGCCGGAGATACATCCACGCTGCCGTAGCTCCAGGATTGTTGCCTTCCAATCATTAATCGCAAATACACATCACTACCAATGCTGGTCCATGGCACCATACAGCCCTTAAATATCAACCTCGCAATTTATGGTTAAAAATCTAAAATGGTCGGACAATGGCATTGGATAGTTACTTAAGGTGACAGGTATACTGTTTGAAGAAAATTTTGGAAAGTAGCTTAACTGTCTAGAGTCCAATCACTATTGTTAAGGTGGCCGTTTACCCACTCATCTGTCACCTTCCATGGCCGCTGGTTGTGGAGGAAGAGAGAGAGTTGGTGGGGAAGGAGAGATTCTCTGGTTTTGGTGAACAGAATTTTCCACCCTCCATGTGGGTGAGCGGTGCTTGAAAAAAAAAAAAAAAAAAAGTGGGTGGGGGTGCAAAAAGACAACATTGCCCCTCATTTTAATGACTGTGGTAACGGAGTTTGGGTTAGGGATTTGATTGGTACAAATTTTGAACGTTGGGGACTAAATTTCTCCAATTGATACATTGGGGACTAAATTGAGACGCAATCAATACTTTGGGGACCAAAAAGATTAATATGACGGAAAATCATGTTTCTTATGGTTCCAGTTGAAGCCATGAAAAGAAAAACTGGAAAATTACGTTTGCAACTTTTTCTATGGTAACAAGAATTTTAAATTTCATGGTAGATCATGTAACTCTGATAGTTCATAATCTCACACGAGCGATGGCTTATGTTGTTGAAATTTCTCCCTTTCCAAGCAATTAGAATTAGAAGGACGGCCGATTCTCACAACTATTTTGCTCACGTCATGGTTATGTAATGAATAAACGAGGATGTAACCTTTGTTACTATTAGTAAGATGAATAAAGATTAAGAACTCTAGTGGCTTATTAGATATTGCTTCCGCTTATGTTATATACTTTAAGTTATTTCCAAAAAAGAACAAAAAGAAAAAGAGAGAGTGATAAAGGCCTTCGATGAGTTGAACTTAGTGGCCAGTCATGATACATGAATCCGTTGGATTTGGGTCGTGACAGAAACAGAGACCCGTCTCTCATATATGGAGAAGCATTGTTAGCACCAGAGACATCCTAAATCAGGGTATAAAATGGAGTATAGGTAATGGTAAAGAGGTTAATCTATGGAAAGATTGGAGGTGTGTTGATAACCCTCTTGCTTCTAAGCACCCTGGCCCTCATACCACTACCAACATGAGAGTCCAAGACATCATCGATAGTCAAACCCTGGCTAATCGCACTTACTCTAGCGGCTTATGGCCTGATCAATGAGGAAGAAACTGATGCTAAGAGATGGCTATGGTTCTGGAAACTGAAGGTGCCAGCAAAACTTAAGACTTTTATTCGGCTTATCATGCCTAATAGATTACCCCTAACCAACTCAGAGCGACCCCCCTTGACAGCTGCCCTAGATGTCATGAGATCACTAACATGAACCACCCATTCAGGGGTTGTAACAAAGCCAAGGATATTTGGTCTTACTTTCAGAGTAGTCAGTGGCCGAGGAGTAGTTTCCAAAGCACCATTCTAGACTGGATTACCTGTAATCTCAAGTCCAAGATCTGAAGATCTCTGGAATAGGAAATGATACGCCTTGGAGCACATGTTTTGCCATAATTCTTTGGCAAATTTGGAAGGACCAAAACAGAAAGATTTTTGATAACATTGACATGGTGCCCACAGTAAGTTTCAAGGCTATTATTGCCTACTCCGGCGAGATAAATGAGGCTTTTAATTGATTCTCACCAATGGCTCTAGACTTCGTAAACTAATTCATTGGTATTTGCCTGATGCAGGTGAAGTGAAACTGAACACTGCTGGATGTTGGTATGACTTCACTGGCGCATCTGGCTTGGAGGAGTCTTTAGAGATAGTGAAGGCCTTTGGATTCTAGGCTACTATGGGAAAGCATCAAGCAGCTCTACTCTAGAAGCCAAACTTTGGGCTATATAGAGAGGGCTTCACTATCATGTCGGAGGAAGGCATGGCAAACGTGAAGATTGAAGCTGACTCAAGCACTGCTGTTAAATTGATAAATGAGCAAACTCCTGAGAATCATCATAATTGGGCTCTCATTGAGGATTCAAGAATGTTGCTTGCCCGCAATGCAGCAACTCTTACTCACATTTACCGAGAAGCAAATCAAAGCGCAGACAATCTAGCAAGACTGGGGGCAGAACAAGCAGAAGAACTTGTCACCGTTGATATTCCCCCATCGACGAGACCGTATGTGACCACAGATAAAAGGGGTGCTGGTCACCTAAGACTCTAGCTTCTCTTACGTCCAGACTAGGTTCTGTTGTTGTGTTTTTCTGTCTTTAATTACGTACACTGATACTCGTCTTCGTTTAATTTATGATATTACGAATTACCAAAAAAAAAAAAAAAAAGAAAGAAAGATTGAGAAATAGAACCATCTGATTTGATTCAATCACAATGGCCATTTAGGGTGATATAAATTGTCCTTCACATGTGTCCAAAAAATAAAGATATGCTTGTTGAAATAATAGAGAGAAAAATATTTGACTCCATATATTTCCATATTTCTTTACAATAACTTCTAAGTTCTACCCCCTCCATCTCATTTTGTTAGCTTTGTACGGAGAACTCAACTATTCAAGGGAACATGCAGTTAATGCATACCTGCTTAGAATATTTGATTAGATTTCCAATATTGTCTTTTATTCTAAACTTTCAAAACTACTTTTAGTCATTTATGAGGGTTAGTTTATCGAAATCTACGCAATCCTTCCCACGATTTTTCAAACAAAATGAGCTTGAAACAAAAACAGCAGCAATGTATGGAGATATAAAGAATGCTTTATCCAGAAGTTATTATACTTCACAGTAACTGAACAGTGAACAAGGAGACACTAGGTTCATTAACCTCTTCGAAATAAGCTTGGCATGTATTTGTACCTCCAAGAATAAAAAATAGAGCAGCTTTGAAATAAGGACAAGGTTACAAAGTTAAAGGTACCTTAGTTCTTTCCTTCTGTGAATAAGGTGAATACCACTTGGTCAATCTCACCTTTCCTTGCCGACTGATGAGAAGAACAAAGTGAATCTGGAATACGTGCAGAAGAAGAAGCATAAGCCAATAGCCATTGTATCATTTGTATGGGCAAATAAAGACAACTACTAGCAAAGACAAAATGATACTTGGAATCAATTGAACACATTGAAAAAACCAAGGCCCCGTTATATGGGGCTCCCGCTACTAAGCCAACTAAATGTTGCATATTCACCAAGATTGCCTCGGCCTTTCGGGAAACACAAAATATCGATGTACATATATGGCTAAAGAGGTTCAGAATCACTAAAATAACAGATGACTTGCTTCCACCAACGGTCATTCATTGTTCGATATATACAGATTACACGACAAAGACATGGTGAGTCGATCTCTAGCAACGGTACCTTCACCAATGTATGCATACTTGTTTAAGACTTTTTATTAGAAAATCAACAATCAGGTTATGAAGTTCAAATGCAAGCCATCTCCTTGCTATTTAACAAAGACGCAGAAGGGCAATAAAGGTTTTAGCAGCCAATTACCCATGTCCGTATGTACAGCTTAATTTGAAAGTTTGTGGGGCTACCTTGAGTAAATGAATGGGTACATAGGACCCTGGAAATTAGGAGTTACAGCTGTCCATTACACCAATCCCACCCTCCACAGCTGGGGGGAAGGGGAGAGGAAATTGCAATTACAAATCCAAGCCACAGCCTATGTTCATTTTGCCACCACCACCATACAGATCAACTGCCACTAAAGCCATCACGTCACCCACCTCTTCAGCACCCACAGAATAGACCAAAACAACACCCAGCTCCACCACCCAACTCCGCAATTCCAGCCCTCTTAACCAAACATGTAACTGACATACACCTATTTCCACTAACCGCTGCCTAGAACTACCACGGTAACCACCACAAAGCCAGTAGTGCATGACAATGCACCCAATGGCCTAGTCCACAACCACCCACTTCCATACCTCCACCACCATGCATCATTAACAAGGTTAAACTAATGCTACCAAATTCCACCAACCGAGGGGGAATGGGTTACACCAACGAAGCAAAAGGATAGTATAATTTAACAAAACTGAAGGACACTACTTTGCAATAGGTGGATAAGTCAGGATTGCAAGACAAAAAACATGAATAGAGCATGAAGAAACAAATGTTGGGCTCCAGTTGCGGGTAATAGATTGGGGCCCACTGTCCAAAACTTTACCCCTTTGGCCATATTCAGATATAGTCTACAGCGGCAAACACAACTAAATAAATGTCTCATTTCACTTACCCATCTACTTCCCCTCAACAATTGCAAAAACTAGACAGTGTCAGTTTTAGAGGGCTAGAAGAAAAGCTACAACAAGAATCTAAATCTTAGTAGCAGGGTACCGAATCCACCCAGCATCGTCGCTCACGCACTCCCTGGCCAGAATCTATCATTAATTACCTTGCTCCCATTAGGAAAGGAACATGCTCCCAGCTATGACAGAACCTTTCAAGCATATGAATACAAAGATGATTAAATAAAGAACACCAAGCAAGAGAAAAGGAAATAATGAAAAGACACCGCCAACTTGAAATTCTTCTACATCCTCTCACTCCCCTGAACCGCTCCCACTCTTGCTCCTACACCTACTCCCGCTTCATTTAAGTAAGAGATGAACCCACGAAAAATATGTTTTTGGGGATCCCCTTATGCAAATTCCTGGGGTATATGGTGAGCAAGAGAGACATGGATGCCAAGTTCGAACCTTGGAAAGATACGTTCAATCATCAATATGAAGTCTGGTGAGGGGAGAAGCAGCATTCCATAAGTTCTAATGATATCTGATGACACTACCCCTACTCTTCCGAGCCCTCCCACATGAAGAATTCTTGTACCTAGCAGTGTACCCTGCAGCCATCACGTCAGCCCAAGTCAAAGAGGACAGAGGGCTCATAGATTGATGATTAGGAAATATACCATGCCACATGGTCCTATTCAAGCCACGCCAAGGCCCCCTAGTGATTAAAGAGCCTGGACCAGACATCGGTTCAGGTTGTCAACTTGAACCCGGCAGACCGTGCCTAGGATGGCTGAGCAACTTACATACGCTGCACGTGTTCTCTATAATGGTTTTCCCAGATTCTTGTGTGCTGAAAGAAACGTGTCAGAAAGGGACTATACTCCACGAGACCTATGAGTATACAAGGATAAGGTAGATGACAACGCCAAGTAAAATTTTGTTCTCCACCAAAAATACTTGTTTGCTCTCTTTGCCATAGCAACTTAACCTTCAGATGGTCCTTGGAGACATCAACCATTGATGAGATTTTTATAACTCCTAGTTCCTATGTTTTTGTTTGTTAAAAAATATTGATGCTTGATTGTGGCTTTAGGTCTAGGAGTGCAAGTTATTATGATCTCAGAATGTCCCTTTTCATTGTCTTTTGTTTTTATTTGAGGTCTACTTAAGGTTGTAGATTCCGTATGAAGCATAAAAATATTACAATTGCCTAACAGCTTTGAAGAACATATTCCCTCAAAGTGGTTTAGTAGGAGATTCGACCCCATCTAAGTGATCAATTTCATCCTCGTTCTCTATTTACTTTTACTCCCTCGACCCAATTTGTTTGTCCATTTTTTATGTTCATGCCAATTGCTCAATTTGGTTGTCCATTTTCGATGTTCGTGCCAATTGCCCCAATTGGCACGAACATCGAAAATAGACAACCAAATTGGGAAAATATTTTGACTGATCCTATCATTCGGTATAAGAGAGGTTCTATTCTATCAAGCACGATGAGAAGCAATGGCGAGCGAGATGAACTACTTAATCAACATGCTGCTACGTTAGAGAAGCATTGAGAGAGAGCATATCAGAACCCCAGACTGATGCGACTAATGTCAGCAAGAAGTTTGACGTGATTATAGAGACGTCGCATTCAACCAAGGATCGAACATGCTTCAGATCTAACCCATCAGGTTCAGAGGTGAAAGATCCAACATCATTGCAAAACTGCACATAAGGTCATTGGGGAAGCTAACAAGCTGATTGAACCAGATTTCTGAAACTTTGATAGTTATAGTAGTTGTTGGAATTTGTCCCACATCGATTAGTTATCACCTTGAAAACTAGTGTATGAGCTTGGGCAGCCTCTCCACTCATTGTCAATTGGTTTTGAGTTGAATGCTTTAACATGGTATCAGAGCTAGGCCTTCGGAGGATTTTCGACAAGACTCTCTTGGTTATTGCCCCGTTGTTTGTATCATAAGTGCACCATGTTTCGTTATGATACCAATGTTGTGAATATGTTGTTAAACTCTCCACGTGCGGGCCAGGGATTGCACGTGCAAGGGGAGTGTTAGAGTTTGTCCTACATTAACTAATTATAACATCCAAAGCGAGTATATGAGCTAGGGCGGCCTCTCCACTCATTGCCATTGATTTTGAGTAGGATGCTTCAGCGTGGTATCAAAGCTAAGCTTTCGGAGGCTTTTGGACAAGACTCTATGTTATTGGTGGTTAGTTCCCCTTAGTTTGTCGTTGATAGTTGTCACTTGCCGTATTTGTTGAATCGTTCTTTATCTCTCCACGTGTGGGTCAAGGGTCGCACGTACAGAGGAGTGTTAGAGATTGTCCCACATTGGTTAATTATAACCTCCGATGGTAGTATATGAGCCTGGGCGGCCTCTCCACTCATTGCCAATTGGTTTTGAGTTGGATGCTTTAACAGTAGTAATTGAGACCAAGGATTCTGTCGTATGGAATTGAGTTTCTGTGTTTCTATGAAGTGACCCGACAGGTTGGATCTCAAGTGCAGAGCATTTCTTCCGCATCCACCGGCAATTGAGAATATGAAGGTAGATGCTCCAACCAATCTTGACGGGGAAGCAACACATTTCTATCACTGGTTTGAATCTAATTGAGGTGTCCCCACATGGAATGAATTTGCCCCATCTATTTTGAAAGTTCATGGAGCTTGCAAAGATTCGACAAACTTCTACTATCTCGGAATACACAGGTAGGTTTGAACGCCTTTCGAATCGAGCCCTATGGTAATCTGAATATCAACTTGTTGGAACTTTTGTAGAAGGATTAAATCCGGAAATCAGCCATGGTGTTAAATCATATCGACCACACACAACAGTGGTTGCAGTTCCTTCTGCACGTGTGGAAGGGGATAGTTTACTATAAAACGAAAGAGTGTTCAGATATAGTCATATAGCCCACGAAAAATCCACACATTCTAGTGTTTTGAATCATGAGGAGGTTCCAAAACGGATAACAAAAAACAAATTGGAGGGGTGTTATACGGCAAGGCTGTTTTAGCGTTGCGATGAGAAGTAGCAAAAAGAGCATCACTTCAAACAAGAACAATTACTAATGATTGAACCTGTCACAAGCCTGGACAAGGAGTAGGCTTGTAGTGATGATGGTGAAGAAGAAACATGTCCTTAAGGATAAGGTTTGATTTTAAGGGTTTGGAATGATAAGATTTTCATTTGCTTCTGCATTTTTGTTATTTAACTAATATCAGTGCCTGATTGTGGCCTTACATATCGGAGTCCAAGATATTGGCCTTGTTCGTTTAGTAGTTTTAGTTTAGTTTAGTTTTGGAAAAAGGTGTAATGAGTGGAGAGAGATAGAGAGAGAAATGAGTGTAATGATTACAAAACTAAACTAAAACTATGAAACGAACAAGGCCAATATGTTCTTGGAATATATCCCTTAATTGTGTTTCCTTTTCAACTGGGGTCTATGTAAAGTTGTAGATGTTTCATGACTTATTGAGCATATTAGAATTGCCCAACGGCTTCGGAGGTTTAGATACCCAAAACACTGTAGGACTTATTGTGTTTCACGGTCTAGTTGGAGGTTTGATCACCTCGATGATCAATTTCTTCCTCAATTGCAATTTTTCTTCAAACATTTTTGAGCAATCCTTACACCCAAGTGTCTCCAAAGCCTTCTAACCCCCGTCTTTCAAGGCTCTGGAGTTTTGATTGGATCAGACCATACCGGACCTGACCAGGACCATGCGTCCGCAGTAAATAACATAATAATTCATGACCCGCATCTATCTAGACCTCGTTGGTCCCTTCGTCTTCTTCTACTTAAGTCATCATATCTAACCTCCTCAACCGCCCAGTACTTAATCTCCATTCTGTCCACATGTGGAGATCGAATGAAGAGAAAGGCATTGGTGGGTTTCATTTCGACCCTTCGGCCTTCACAAAAGCAAATATAGATCTAAAAAATCAATTGAAATGAAGAAAAAGTCTCCTTCCACCCAAGTGTCTCCAAAGCCTTCTAACCCCCGTCTTTCAAGGCTCTGGAGCCTTTGATTGGATCAGACCATACCGGACCCGACTAGGACCATGCGTCCGCAGTAAATAACATAATAATTCATGACCCGCATCTATCTAGACCTCGTTGGTCCCTTCGTCTTCTTCTACTTAAGTCATCATATCTAACCTCCTCAACCGCCCAGTACTTGATCTCCATTCTGTCCACATGTGGAGATCGAATGAAGAGAAAGGCATTGGTGGGTTTCATTTCGACCCTTCGGCCTTCACCAAAGCAAATATAGATCTAAAAAATCAATTGAAATGAAGAAAAAGTCCCCAAATTTTAGAACTTGGACTGATCAAACTAAGAAATGTGTTTTTGAGGAGGGGCAAGAGGGTACTCAACTAGGTATGCACCCAAACTTCCCGATGTTGGAAGCCAGCCCCATGACGCAGGCCCGAGAGCCTAACCCATCCTTCTGACTGGCCAACGACATGAAATGACTGGCCCCTTTCAAAGGTTATGAAGTTGAAGAGGAAAAAAAAATTAAGAATGTGAGAACAGACGCATCTGGAATGTGGGCACGCAGTTTAATATCCTTCGATTCAATGCAAAAATTAAACAAACGACAAGATTATTAGATTCAATGAAAAGGAAGAAGAAAGCTGAATTGAGAAAGATCGAATACATGCACAACGAAGAATTCATATGTGTATTAGATTTACTCTCATCCGTCCATCGGGAAAAAAAAGAAGAAGCAGAAGCAACGGACAGAAAAATCAAATTAAAATTCGACTGGGTTTACCATGGTTGCAGCTTGTAAGAAGAGATCAGGCGAGCTCGACAGTCGATCAGGGTCGATCCAAAAAATCGAAGTAAAAACGTTTCACCTCTACGTCTCAGACCCGTCTCTCGCTTATGTTACACAGGAGAAAAGCCTGCAGTTTGTTTTCGGTGTAGTAGTATTGAACTGGAAAAAATACACTGGCGGGCACTCTAGTTTTATTTACATTTGATATTGGTCCATGACCTTATAATTTTGTTAGTAGTAACCTTAAACTTTCACCCATTTTCTTTTGAACTGGAGCTTTCACTTCATTTCGATGTGGTTTTTCAAAAAATTTTATGTAGAATCCCATAAAATCACCACTTGCTAAAATCACCCCCCTTCCCGTTAGCTAAAATCACCCTTCCTAAAATCTCCAGCCTTTGCCAATTTTACCATTTTGCCCTTAACAAAAAAAATAAAACAAAAGCGGGTTACTCCCCTTCTTTCTCCATTACTCGCGTTGCTCCAGAGAGAGAGAGACGAACAGAAGCAGCCATCGAAGAAGGAGAAGCTAAACCAGACCACAATCGATTTCAACTACTCCAGATTCGACATAGGGTAACGTTTCTCTATCTCTATCTCGATCTCTCTATCCAAAAAACACATTGCTGGGGTAGATCGGAATTTTACCTGATCGAGGAGTGCGCCTTGCAGCCGTGTGAGATGGTCCCCGGTACTGCTTCTGTTTGCCAGGTACGCGAGATGGTCGGAAAGGTTTGAATCGGGAGTTTGGTCGAGTGGCGGTGAGGGCTAGAGAGAGAGAGAGAGAAGGGGAGGGAAGAGTAGATCATGTTTTTAGGGTTTTGTCTTGTACTTTGGACGGGGGCGAAATGGTAATTTTGCCTGATGTCCTTGTCCCTTGATATTTGACTCCAGATTTTATGTTTCCCTCATTTTAGCAAATGAGGCGACGAGTAGATTTTAGCACCAGCTTTTAGTTTTTGAAAAACCACGCCTAAAACTCGATAAATTCTTATTAGTAGTAACCTTGATGTTGGTTCCTTGATGTTGGCTGTGGGGCAGTGGACGAGTGATGAGTGATATGTGAAACTGCTTTCTTTTTTCAAATTCATCCCTAATTTTTTAGAATTCTGTTATTATTTAAAAAAAAAATCAAGGGAGCGCGCGTTGGGAGAGAGAGAGAAAGGGAGAGAGAGAGTGTGTGTGTTTTGTGGGAGTGGGCACTTGAATAGTTTTCTTGGAGTGGGAAGTTGTTTTTTTTTTTTGGTCAAACAGAAACATAAATATACATTCCACTAGATTAACCAATACATTGTTCGGCTAAAGCATGAGCCGCTTTAACCACTATTCTAGGGACTTTAGATACATACACAAAAGAAAAAGACTTAGCAATACAAAACACATCACTTAAAATAGGCATAACAAATACATCAGTAGCATCCACACATTGCAGGCCTTTAACCATTGGCAAACAATCAGTGAGAATCTCAATAGACTTCCAACCCTTGCTCCTAGCAACCTCCAGAGCTTTCAAAACTGCCAAAGCCTCTGCCATAGTAGCAGAGCACATTTTAGCACTGCACACTCCCTCCACAGGATCATTGTCGTAGCTAACGCAAGCAGCAGCACCCTCCCGTGTATCCTTACTCCAAGCGCCATCAACCACCACTCTCACAAGATCTATACCGTCACCACCTTACACCTCATTCTGGAGAATAACTTTATGTTTGCAAATTTGCCCCCTATCACCAGCCACAAAAGTCCCTCAACAAAGGGAATCCGGATCCTTCCGACGAGTAACTCTGCATAATACTTGATGAAGACAACAAGCATCCCTCCATGCTTGCAAAACATCCACCTGCAAATTACGAAACACAAAACTGTTCCGACAACACCATATAGTCCACAAAATAGAAATAGACTCTAGCAGAGCTGAATTATCCGAAACAACACTCATCCAATTCAAGAACCATTCCTCAAATGCAACCGGAACCCCAATCGAAAAGTCTAAGCCCAATCTAGACACTCTCCAAATTCTCCGGGCAAACTCACATTGAAAAAAGAGATGCTCAACTGTCTCGTCATCCTTCCCACACACCGGACAGTGACTATCCACCGCCAATTTACGCCTAAAAAGAGTTGCTCTCACAGCCAACACTCTATGCAACACCTTCCAAAGAAATAAAGCATACTTAGGAGGGATATTCAAGCCCCAAATCTTCCCCCAAACACTTTCTAAAGCACTCTCTTTAAGATCACCAAATGCAGCCGAGGTAGCTACAAAATAGGCTGATTTAACAGAAAAACTCCCATTACTAGAAAACTTCCAAAAGCAAACATCATCCATCCTTTCTCTAGGTTTGTATATAGCCACAATTTTCTGCACTAAATCCGCAGGAAATAACTGCTTAATAAGGGGCTCTCTCCGTGACCTAGAAGGCTAATCAATGAGGTTACTAACTTTAAAATTACACATCCCAACCGGCTGCCCATGTTCAAGATAGGGGTTAGCATCATTAGGTATCCACTGATGCCCAAATACAGATACAGTACACCCATCACCCACTCTCCAAGCTAAACCCTTCTTTAACAAGTCTAAACCCCACAAAATACTCCTCCAATCCCAAGTACAACCTGATTTAGCCTTACAATCTAACACATCTCTACCCCAACAATATTTACCCAGAAGAACTTTAGCAAAGAGAGAATCAGGCTCCTTCAAAAGCCTCCAAGCCTGTTTAGCCAGCAAGGCCTGATTAAAGCACCCAACTTCCCGAAGTCCTAACCCACCCTTATGCAAAGGCCAGCACAAATCTTCCCACTTCTTCCAGCAAATTCCCCTACCGTCCCCTTTACCCCCATAAAAAACGGATCATAATGCTCCTCACTTTTTTAACAAAATAACCCGGGGCACGAAAAACTGAGAACAAGTAATTTGGAATTGTGGAAAGAGTGTGCTTAACAAGAACTAGCCTTCTAGCAAAATTCAAACATGGAGTACGCCAACTCGCCAATCTATTACTAAACATGTCTAAAATGCGTTGAAACAAATCCCCTTTCCTTCTAGTAAAATCAAGGTCAGAACCCAAGTAGATCCCAGGCTTATCAACAATTTTAATTCCAAAAATGTCTTTTAACAAACCCCTAACCTCCACAACCATATTCGGACTCACAAATATTTCAGATTTGAGACAGTTAATTTTTTGTCCAGCAAAGCTACAGTAAGCATCAATCAATCTTTTCAACCGACGAACATCCTCTAAATTAAATTTTAGAAAAAAGAAGCTATCATCTGCAAATAACAGATGAGCAATCGGGGGAGAGTGTGGGCTGACAGCTACCCCCTTATAGATGTTGGAACTACCAAACAAGGAAAGATTGGCCGACAAAACTTGACTAACCAAGATAAAAAGATAAGGCGATAACGGATCCCCTTGTCGCAACCCACATCTAGGATAGAAATCAACCGAAGGACACCCATTGACTAAGATAGAAAAGGATACAGTGGAAATACACTGAAAAATCAAATTCACCCCTTTAGGACTGAAACCTAGGCACGTAGTACTACTTATTTTCTAAAACCAAAAAATGTAGAAATTCAAGGATAGATGTTTGGATGTTTTTGGATGCTCAATACATTTGCATAGAGTATCGATAGACTTGCAATGAAAAAAAAATTGATCTAATTGTAGTCGAGCTCTACGTTGTCGGTTGAAAGGAGAAAAACAATTGTAGTATCACTTTTTATTGAACTCCCTCGTTTTTGTGTTGACTTTCGGCTTGTTTGTTATTTTTTTAATCTTATTCAACTGTGTTTGACTTTCTTCCTCCATTTTTAGGAATTTAGCAAATACTATGCACACTCTCATTCATCAAAGTTCAAACCATTTGAATAACAAATCATTGATCTCAAGAGAGTTTGGTCCTTAGACATTGCAAGACAACACCGTCAATGGCTTCTCTTGGGCATCTAATTAAGAACAATGATTTAGTTGGATGAAAGGGGCCTCAAATGGTGGTCTCATGTTCTCATGCCCTCAATTTTTTTAAAAATAAGAAATAAACCCTTTCTCCATAACAACAATATGCCACAATTCCATAAATGAGTTTCCAAATCCTCTCCACGAGGTTTCACGAATAGCCACAATTGTTCTGCACTCATATCCCATAGTTAAACATGAAATAAGGTGTTAAGTCGTTACAGTTCCAAAGTCAAAAGATGGAGAAAATAGAGTTACAAGTGCATCTTCCAAAAGAATCTACAAAATATGATCGAATAACTCCTTGTATGCTTTTCGATCTATGCAATGCATTGTTGACATTGGATTTTACCCCACCCCTATTTATCAAAACAAATCAATGACGTCAACGTTTGCACGAAAGAGACGTCAGATCATCAAAAATCAGAAATAGCCTTACCGAGTAGAAGCCTTACCGAGTTGGATCATCAAAAATAAGAAATTCCTGATAAAGTTAAATTGGTATGACACACAGTACTGATGCCGTGGAAGGCCATGCCCTTCCCTCCCTTTTTTTTTTTTTGACAGAAATCA
The DNA here is from genome assembly GCA_020921065.1 of Vaccinium darrowii. Lineage (NCBI taxonomy): Eukaryota > Viridiplantae > Streptophyta > Magnoliopsida > Ericales > Ericaceae > Vaccinium > Vaccinium darrowii. The sequence continues at coordinate 22,276,299 of CM037154.1, read as the reverse complement.
GCTCCCCGAAAAGCTCGTTTATGGGCCAATCAGCCAACTATATATTCAGGACAACAAAAAAGAGCATCAAGACCATTGGATGTACTCGTTTTAACATTTTTGAGTGATCGGTTCATGCCACATCAAAATCGGAGGACGTTCGATCGTTGAACTATCAACCCGCTATTACCTTTACCCGATAAAAATAGGTGAACAAGGCCAGAAGACCCAGGTTTTGTCTGTACAACTCCAAATCTCACCTAATTTCATATTTAAGCTTCACGTGATGAAATTAAGTCTCACGTCAAGTTTTGGGCGATTTCAAGCCCGTTTAATATTTTTTGGGACACTACGCTTCCGGAGATGGCTGATTCCATGATCATGGACATCAGGACCCAATATTTAAAATCTAAACCATTGATAATTCATTTCTAACCATACTAAAGTTCCCTGTACGATTTCAGGTCAATCGAATTTCGTTTGATCGTCTGATCGCTTACATCGCTCCAAATCAATCGAGAATCGGACGATCGCATTTCTCTATCTTCAGAGCATAATTTGAAAAAATGGACACCCCCACAATGTCCAGAGCACCTGAAAACCCTAGGGATACCTCCCTAAAAAATCTGGTATCAAAGAACCCTACACGAGCACGGACGAACCCGGACTGCATTGCGACAAACTAGTGCATAAAGTGGGATTCCCTAGGCAGCCCACGTGGCAGACGCCTAAAGAATGGACACCTAGATCAACACACATTTCACACACACCACTTTAGAGCTCATAAAATCCTACTGTGGCTCTACTCAACCTAATATGGGTCTATCCATACCCAATCCAACTCGACCTAACCTCTCTCTCTCTCTCTGTTTTTTTGCCATTTTTTCCCTAAAATCTTAGAATTACCAAAAACTGGTGAAGGTAAGGAATAAAATCAACTTGCACTACTATATACATGTGTTTGGAGTTCAAAAACTAGCAGGATTTAGAAAAGCATGTAAACAGACAAAATGGCTGACTGAGAGAGAGAGAGAGAGGGGATGTAACTTGTGTTCAAGGCATATAGTAGTTGTTTGTAGGGGTGAAAGTTGAACCAGAGGAACCGAACCGAACTAAACTGGCCAATTTCAGTTCCATTTTAATTCATCCGGCTCGGTTCCCGTTCGGTGAGTTGGAAGAACCGGGAAACCGGCTCGGTTTTCGGTTCAGAGGTGTTACGAACCAAGTAGAACCGAACCGAACCGGTATACATATTTATTACTAAAAAAATACAGGGGGTAGGGTTGGAATCGAACCCTCACTTATGCGCCAAGGGTACTAGCAACTTTCCACTTAGTTGGGCAAGTCTTCGTAATGATAGTTGGAAATAAATATATTTATACTAATTCTTTTGGCCGTAATTGGTATGTGTATATATAGCAGCTTATAAACGCAGCCCACACTAAGAAACCCTACTCTCCTTCTCTTCTTCTGCGGCGACCTCACACGCGTTCTCTCTCTCTCTCTCTCTCTCTGCCTTAGATCGACGATCAGAGATTGAAGGTGGTTTTCTCTCTCAGCCCTAGATCGACCCAAGCCTTAATCGTCTTCCACGTTCTCCATCGTCGGCTAACTCCATCAACGCTAGCGATCTCTCTCGATCGGTACTCTCACACAGTGTATATACATGTGTGTGTATTATTCTCGGCTAACACCATCAATATTTGTTCCTTTTTCGTCCAATATATGTATGATTGTATGTAAATTTGTTTCCATTTCAGTACACCAATATTTGTTCGTACATAAATATGTTGTTCCATAGCAATATATTTAGATGTAGATATGTTCTTTAAGTAGATCAATTTATCTCCCTTTCCCTCTCTCTCTCTCTCACTCTCCTGAACCGAACCGACCTATAAACCAGGCTGAACCAGGACGAAGCGAATCAGAACCGAACTGATCTCTAAAAATCGGTTACGGTTCTACGGTTCCTCCAAACTGGTTTTGCTCGGTTCACCCAAAAACCCCCCGAACCGGACTGAACCGAACCGGTTACACCTATAGTTGTTTGAACTTTTGCCTTTTCTTATGCTGTTCTGGCTATGGAGGCGAATAAACCTCTTTCTCCTAGCACTACAAATTGCCTTTTCTCCATATCTGTGTTTGGGTATTGGTAGTTAAACGGGTGTCCTATTTCGCTCCGGGTGAATACTTGGCCTACACCCACTTTTTTTCATCGCCATAATCAACACACACACACAGAGAGAGAGAGAGAGAGAGAGAGAGAGAGAGAGAGAGAGAGAGAGATGGACATCTGAAATTTATTGGGTTTGCACCGTCGTTGTATCATGAATTAGAAGGAGTCTCGAAAGGGAGAGAATAAAAGAGAGGGCTTGGGAATTTTGTGAGAGGGAGTAGAAATTGGATGATGGGAAAACTATTATTACTGGGCTAGGAGTTATGGGGTTTAGTTTTCAATGGGATGGTCAAGTGACTTTTGTGTATGAAAGTAATTTTGCTTCTCATCTGCAAAATTCTCAAGAATTGAAGAGAAAGAGTGCTATTGAGTAATTTTGTAGAGAGAGAAAGAGGACAACCAAGGTTTGGGGTGGGATTCCAATTGGAGAGGAAGTCATCGGGCTCCATCTTTGTTTTTTATAATTCTTCTATGTAATTGCTCATCTATGTCCAACCGATTTGGGCACATTTTAAATCCATCTAAATCCATGTAAATATGGATTAATATGGGTTCAACCCAAGTCAACTGATATTATAATATGGGTGGGTTGCATTGGGTTATAAGTGGACGAATATGAGCGAGTTCATGAGTTGGGGTGCAAATTGCTACTTCTGGGGGAGCATATCATTACTTTTGTATATGTGTGTATGTTTATATTACCGTTTAAAAAATCATCGTTGTATGTAGTTACTTCTCAAAAGTAAGGACAAAAGAGTAAACTCATTAATTTTCAATTGGGACAATTTTTTTGAAAAAACAAAAAGCGACATTTGGGACCACAAATTGGAAACGGATGAAGTAATTATATCAAAAAGAAAGATGATAGTCTAAGGCATAGTTTTCCAAAAGATTTTAGCAACCCAGTTGCTAAAATCATTCATGATTTTAGCAAATGAGTTCAGCAGGTGCTAAAATCATGGTATTTTAAATCATAAAATTAAGTGTTTTCGTGTATTATTTTTTGAATTTTTTTACACCGAATTAAATTGAAAAACGATACACGGAACCACTCCATTTTTTGATTTCAAAAAATTGATTTTAGCACGAGCTGAACTCATTTGCTAAAATTATCGATGATTTTAGCAACTGGGTTGCTAAAATCTTTTGGAAAACTATGCCTTAATCCACGTGTGCAGTGTGGACAATTCTCTCGTATCAATCAGATTGTTGATTCAATGTATAAAAAAAATTAGTACAACTTTTTGTATAAATCACAATTTGTACAAAAAGAAGGTTAAAATAGAGAGACCGAAACTACCATTTTGGATGCTTAATTGGTTATCCATTGCAGTTAAAAAATTGCTTACCCATTGGGTTCGGACGAAATCCAACGTGTTTATTCAAATCCAATGGGTTCAATTAAGTCATTTAACTTTTAATATAGTAATTAATTGTACTCCAATGGAGTACTAAATATTTATGGGTACAGTTCAGGTTTTCAGCCGAACCCTCTAATATATTCCCGGTGCCCCTGGAAGCTCCCATTGATACTTTTCAAGCATAATAATCTAGCAAGAAATTTACTACATGATCGAACATTGATACGTATTATATAAAAAAAGATAGATTTACACAAGAAAATGTAGATAGATATGGCTGTGTTTGGTTGATAATTTTGAGAAGAATATTTTGAAAAATATTTTGGAGATAGTGTTTGGATGAGTTTTTGGAAAAAGTAATAATTAGAGAGAAGTGTAATAATTGTAGAGAGATAGAGAGAGAAATGAGAATAATGATTGGAAAGAGGGGTATGAGTAGAGAGAGAAATGTGATTAATGATTGGAGAGATGAGAGATGGGGAAAGAATCTTTTTGGAATTTTTTTTGAAAATGTGAAGTGAACAAAGTGAATATGATTTTTTCATTCAGCTATCATGTTATTCCATGAAGCAGATTTTTTACATGAACAATACTCCTATATTAAGGCCTTGTTCTTCAATAGATTTTAGGTAGGGTCATGCTAACGGGTGTCATAGTGCACCCGTTAAGGGTACAAAAAGTATATTTTTGTCGGTCTCACTTGTACAAAAATATACTTTAAAAGTACACTTGTACGTTAAAGTACACTTAAAAGATGTACTTTAAAGTACAAGTGTACTTTTAAATTGTACTTTTTTGTACTCTTAACGGGTGCACTATGACACCCGTTAACATTTCCCTTTTAGGTACATAAAATCTCACATTTTATGACACTCCAATCTCAACACATAAAATGTAAAAGTCATTTTATGAGATTTTCATAAAATTCTCCTAAAATCTATAAGAAAACTACTACATTTTATCAGTTGGGAGAACAACTCGATTTTATCACCTCTCCATAAAATGCTCATTTTATGAGATTTTCATAAAATCTATTAGAGAACAAGGCCTAATAAGTTTTACGGCAAAAATAAATAATTCCAATCATTATTATCACTGTTATTATTATTATTATTATTATTATTGTGGACTCATTATTTCCCCTCAAAATACGAACTGGACCAAACTTGACTCCAAGGAAACTGGATGGGGGCGTGGTCCATGTTAGTGACCCTGAGGGTTTGACCAGAAAGAGTTGTGGGCGCCTGGCTGACCTGGTTTGGTTTGGCTTGGTGTGGTGGTCAGTCGCCGAAGGCGGAGGCCAGAGAGGAAAGAGAAGAGAGAGAGAGAGAGAGCAGGGAAAGTGAACAGCCCACGAGCCCAACCCACACCTACTGAAATCAGGAGCAGTACCTCGCTTTCCCTCACTCTCTACGATCTCATAGCTTTAGACTTGTTAGTCCACCATCGTTATCGTCGTCGTCCCCATCACTCTCTCTCCCTCTCTATCCTTGCCGTTTCTGTTCTTGTTGTAAAGAAACACTCACTAGAATCTCTACTAACTCGCCACGGATCCGACCCATCATCCCTATCTTTCTAATTTGTTGGGTAAGTCACCATCTCTCTCTATCTCTCTGCTTATGTTCCACTGTATGTTTGTGTGTTCGAATACATCCGACTGCAAATTTGCGATCAGGCCCAAGTTTTTGGTTTAGGTTATGATTCATCAGTGCATTTGTCTTTGACATCCGTCTGTACTTCTGTAGCTTCTTTGTGACTAATTTAATTGTTTTCTTGTTCTTTGTTACCTTTACTAGTCATGCTTGAATTGTATCTTAGCAATTTCCATATTTTTTTGCTTTTGCTCTTAGGAGTAATGCTTGCCATCTCTCCTTAAGGTTACGGGTTGGAGTTAATATTCCTGATTGGTTATTTATGCTGCTTGGATTTGCAGTTTCTTGTGAATTGCCGGGATATAGGAGATTACATTTGGAAGTCAAATTGGTAGAACTGAAGTACCTATTGTGCGCGGCTAAATCTTGTGATTTATTTATTGAGGAAGGTTATGAGTTGCGGCCAAATCTTGTGATTAACTGATCGAGGAAGGCTATGAGTTGCTACCAGTAACTTCAGAGTGATTTCTGAACTTTCTGATTATTGATTTCTGAAGCATCCGTAAGTGCATCAAACTTTTGGGTTTGGTACAGGAAGCTTAAAGCCTAAATGAAGTAATAGTTGGCATTGCCAATGGGTGGGCTTTGCTCCAGAAGAGCCACTGAAGATGGCCTCAGCACTCGAAACTTTCCACATGTTAATGGTCATTTTAGCTATGGTTCTAGAATGGTTCATCAGTCCCATAGTGTGGCGGCAGCCACCGTTAATGTTAATCAGACCCCAACTCCAGTGGGGGAAACCCTGGGAAAGCAATTAGGAGAACCCTTTTCATTTCCAGAGTTGAATGCAATTTCACATGGAGTGAATACAGATGACATCAATGATGGGATTCCACGTTTATCTAGGGCTTTATCGAACAAATCAAGATCCACAAGGTCTAAGCAGGCGGCTGTTGTAAAGGTATGCAGTGCCCTGATATCTTCTGAATGGATTATTCTGTCTGTTCCTTTTGTGCTTCCGTGTTTCTTTCCTTATATTGTTGTACATTGTCTGGATTGATGTTGTAAACGAACCATGATGCATGGATAAAGGCATACTTGATACTTGATCACTTTTGTTTGGTGATTATACTTGTCTTATTATTTGAAGGTCGTGAGGCTTTTCATCTTTGAAAGACATTACGAAAATGTGAGAGCTTTTCAATGAATTGGTGAAAAGCTCTAATAATATCAACTTTTGAATCTTGAAAACTAGCTTTCTACCCGAGTTATTCACAGGTTCTGTTTGAAATGAATCGGTTGAAAGGTTACTTGTTTTCCTTTTTACCTTTCTAATTAGGCATCAAACATTGTAAATCAGAGTTGCAAACACCCTTTAGCGTGGTTAGGGGAGACAATGGATGTAAGCCAAGTGCACAGACATGATGATGAATCGTGATAAGCTATTTATGCTTGCTTAAATACCACAGTTAAGTTCTGTAATTGTAATTTTGATCCGCAATCCTCATTATAATGTTGGGGCGCCTTGCAGTTGCCACAGTGTATTACTATACATATCCAAAGCACTAAGTCGATTAATCTCTAGCTTTATACCACTAACATCTTAAGCACATTCATTGAGAATACTTTATACACCATGACAAAGTAACAGAACTGAAAAGAATAGGTAAAACCAAGCTAATTACAGGTGGAACAAAATCGATTAATCTCTAGCTTTATACCACTAACATCTTAAGCACATTCATTGAGAATACTTTATACACCATGACAAAGTAACAGAACTGAAAAGAATAGGTAAAACCAAGCTAATTACAGGTGGAACAAAAACTAATCTGTTATTGGTCTTGGAAGCAACAAGAATAAGCGGTGAGAAATATATTGAAAAGAAGTGGTAAGCGCATCTCTTTTTTGCAAAAAAATGATATTTCAACTCTACTGTCTTCTCAAAAATGGGAAAATGGAGACATGAAAAGGCAAACAAGAGAAGACAAAGAGGAGCCAACCATATGCAATAGTATTTTAAACTAATAATGCTTTCAGCTGTTATGTGAAGGAAGAAGAAAGGGTGAAAGGGAAGAAGAGGAAGTTTCTAGAAGACAAAGATGACTATCACTCTAATTATATCCATATTGCCCCTCTCACACGTGTACCTCCGTTAAAACATTCCATATAATGCTTGATTAGAGATCTTCATACTCAAAACCCCATCTTTCGACAGTGGGTTTTGGATTCTGCTCCACCAAATCATAATAAATTCTTTCTTTTTGCCACCCACAACTATTCCGAAGCTATGTCACTGAGACTGGAATGGTAAAGAACCAAGCAACAACCACATATTTAGTGGCAGGAGAGGTTCCAACCTTGCAACTCAACATTGAAGCTAGGGGGCCTTATGTTGGCCAATTGGCTTTATTTCAATTTGCCAAAACTAATTCCGAGACATGAAGCTACCTCAAACCACATAAACATAAATCATCAGCATGAACTAGGTGTCACAACTCAAAACGAATCATTCGCTCTCCCCATGTTATAGCCTTCTGTATAGCCTCTCAGATAACTTCTGACTGATTGATTTGACTCAGACTTCCGTCACCAAAAATAAGACAATGGATCACCTTTTGAAAGAAACCTGCCGCCTTCCCCTGTTCACCAATATAGATAGATGAGGAGATACGAAATCTTGTGATTCTAATCCATATCCTGCATTCCAACCCCAAGCCCTCCTAGCCATCAAATGGTGCAGAATATTCTAATTAACATGGTTACTGACCTTCTCAGTGTCCAATTTGAATATATAACTCCCGGGTCCAGTTTCTCAGTCCTGTCACTCTTGTCACCAACCAACATTGCGGACATAATCTATCTATCTGTGAAAATTTGTATTGTGAAACGTAAATACTATTTCCCACTACAGTCCCTTAAGCCTGGTAGCCAAGACAATAGCTAGAGGCTTACAAGGCCGCCCCAATGAGGCAATGGGTCTAAAATCCTTGATATCATATATCATTCCTTTCCAGGAATTAGTGCCCCAAAAGAGGCACTCAAACTTAGATAGATAGATAGATAGATAGATAGATACCTCAAAAGAGGATATGTAGCCACTTAAGGGTAAGCTTTATCCTTGGAGCCTTCAACATCTACAGGAGTATAATTACCGTATAAACTAACTCTATTGAACATAGCAATATCAATATGTAGCCACTTAAAGCTAAACTTTATCCCCGGAGCCTTAAACATCTACAAGACTCATGGTATAATGTGGATAATTTCCAATCTTTACATCAATCTTTGCAGGATTTGGGCTGCATTGGGATGAATTTAGTTGGAGATTGGAGCAATTGTAGGTGGAAATGCATTAGCTAGGGTTACTCCCTACATGTTGAGTTGGTTATGGAGAACCAATGGAGGTTTCATTTTTGGCATGGTGCTTGGCTCGAATTATTATTATTATTTTTTGTCAATCGATAAACTTTATTAATCCGTGCATTAAAGAAACATCCAGCGAAGTTTCTCGCTGAAACCAATTTGGCTCGAATTACTTGATAGAGGATATGTTGCTTAGTTATCAGTTATAGTTATGAGGGAAAATGGTAGCCTGACAAATAACTGTTGACGAAATAGATTTGAGTGAGGATGTCAATCCACTTGATTGGTGTTATATGTGTTGAGAGAGGGGAAAAGAGGGAGGGAAAGTGCGAACCATCAATACGAGCTTTGTTTTCTGATTTTGTGGTAGTGGGTGATGCAAGTTCAGTTAAAGATTCAACTTGGCTTGGGGTTGTCTACGAGACAACTACAAATACTTGGGTGGTGGCAGTTCAATACGTGTGCATATGGGATAAGAGGATCAAGAGAGCTCCTTATGTGCTTTTAGTTTCTTTTTCTGGTCAATGGCTCCATAGGTGTAGAGGGTTCAAATTTTTCCTCGTAAGGAGCAACATTGTCTACACATTTTTGGCTTGGTGATTCTTTTTCTTTATCTTCTGTTTTAATTATTGGTGAAATTATTTATACCTGCGGATAAAATGGGATTTATATTCCGTTTCTAATACTTTATGTTAAATTTCTTGGAGGGTTTCAACCATAGTTGCCAAAGGCACCGACAAGCAAAGTCCTGTAGGGCCTTAGGCGAGAGGCGCAAGGCGAGGCGCGCGCCTTTTTGAACCGAGGCGCACCTATGTGGAAAAATTGGAAAAATAGCATACACCAATACTTTAAATAATAACACTAAGCCAATGAGTTTAAGACAACATACCATCATTTGCAATTGCTTTTTCAATGATTTCTTATTTCCCATAAACTCTTGAATCTCTTGTTTTACGTCGGGTGGGACTCTTTTACAAGCTGTCACATCTCTATAACCTCCTACAAGGTATTTCTTAGCCCGATTAACCCCTCCATTGGTTATTTTGCCACAAAAAATACATTTAAATTGGTTAGTGTTCACGGGATCCGGCAAATGATGATACTTCCATGCAGGATCCGTTCTATTAGCTCCGCTTGACATCTAAAAACAAACAAGCAAGTATAATTTACTTTAGCTAATAACCTAATATACTCTTTGGAAACCCCAACATGTATGAAGGGAAAAAAAAAGAACCTTAATTTCATTAAAAAAATAAAAGAGTGGTCGATTTGAAAGAGGCGCGCCTTTTTGCGCCTCGTCGCCTCTCGCCTAGGCGCGCCTTTTTGCTCCTACGCTGTGCCTTTTTCAAGTCGCCTCACCTGGGATCACCTCAGGCGCAATAGGTGCGCCTTGTTGCGCCTCTCGCCTAGGCGCGCGCCTAGGCTCGCCTTTGACAACTTTGGTTTCAACCTAAAACCAATTGACAATAGGTGGAGTCATCTCAAGAATTTATTAACTAGGCTTGGGTGACTTAGATGAGCAATGTGGGATAATTTAACACTCCCCCTCACGTGCAGCCCGGATGCACGTGGATGTACGAATTGAGAAGACTAGGAGATTTGACTCGGGCAAAGGAGAATTGACCTTGTGAGATGAGGCCACCCAAGACCTAGCTCTGATACCATGTTAGATTTCTTGGAGGGGTCCAACCTAAAATCAACTGGCAATAGGTGGAGTAGCCTCTAGAATTTATTAACTAAGCTTGGGTGGCCTAGATAGGCAATGTGGGACAAATCTTTTAACACTCCCCCTCACGTGTAGCCCGGATGCACGTGGAGGTGACAGACCAAGAGACGAAGAAGCAACTCGGGCAGAAAGATGAGATTGACGAGACTCTCCCACGCGAGATGAGGCCACCCAAGGCCTAGCTCTGATACCATGTTAACTTTCTTGGACGGTTCCAACCTAAAACCAATTGACAATAGGTGGAGTAACCTCAAGAATTTATTAACCAGGCTTGAGTGGCTTAGATGAGCAATGTGGGATAATTTAACACTTTAGTTGGCCGCGCCCCTTTTGGTTCACAACTTTTGATGAATTGTTATCTCACTTAATAAAACAAGTTATTCTAGACCCCGTTTGATAACAGTGGTTGATTTGGTGTGATTTGTGGGGAGATGGGAATGGGATTTGTAGTGAAGTGAATAGGATTTTTAGTGAGGTTGTTAACGCACCATCCATGTCTATTTTGCAAGTTAGGTGATAGCATTACGAATTCTCATGGTTTATTGCAATTTGAGGATTGGATTAAAAAATACTTTTGTCCCCTTTGCCCTTGTTTTATGGGCCAGGACTTCCATTTTGAAATCATGTTCTTTACAATCAAATTACCTCATATTTCACTAAGGGCCAAACCAAACAGATGCTGGCGTATACTGTGGTTTTTTGGATTCCAGCTAGAGGACAATAATTAAACTTAACAACCTTTGTTTCTTTCCTTTTTTTTGTCTTCATTTGTTCTGGGTTTTCCCAAGGTCAGTGTTTTGAGTCGGGTATAGAACACCAAGCCAGTCCTCAACTCATTAACACCACAAAATGAAAACCTTAAAATTGGGCATCACGCATTTACACCCCAGAAAATGTTGCAAATCACCGCTAATAGTTCAAAAGCAGTTGAAATCAACAATAAAGGTGCGTAATCACCTCTTAGCAGTATGAAATCACCACCCACCGTATGATTTCTCTCTCAAAATCTGTTAAAAAACTTAGGAAAAACAAGGGTCGAACCATAATAGGAAATAGTAACCGCTATGTTGCATTTTCTGTCACTGGATGAGCAAAGCAATGGAGCTGGGAATTTTTGGCTGAGTATAGTTTCTTTAGTTTGGCGGTATTTGGACTACAGGATATGTTAGACACACTGTGCTTCACGTCGACCGCGGATTGGGGTTTCGGTCGTCCAACGAGGACGGCATTTCTGGTATGGTTCTTCCCCCCTTTATCTTCTCTCTCTCACCTCTTTTTTTCCGACCTCCTAACCTCGTCTACCCCTGGTCTCGGCTGTGCCCCTGCCTTTTTCGTTTTCTCTGGTTGGATTTCTGTTGGGTTTTCCGATCTTGGCCTAACAGCATGGGGATCTGATGGGTTTGGGTGGCGTGGTCGGCGTTTGGCTCCCTCCGTGGCCATTGTTGGATGGCCCGGTATTCGCCTAATGGCAAGGTGAGCATCCATGGAAGGTGTTTCTGTTCGGGCTCCGTGTTGTACCTCTGTTTGGGTGGCTAGTGGTGGCGTGGTGGTTTTTGTTGGTGGCTGACCGGTGGTGGTGGTTGTTCCTGTTTGATCAGGTGGTAAGCGGCGACTGTAGTGTTTTCTTTTAGGGTTCGGTTTGGGGTTTTCTTTGGGATGGCTAATGGCTTCATTGTACTATTTGCGCTTTTTAGGCCTTTTGGGGTGTTTGAGCTGTATTTTGTTTTATCTGGGTTTTTTAGGCCATTAGGTGTATTTGGGTTTTGTCCCTTGGATGTAATTTCCCACTTTTGGTTCGATCCCTTTCCCTTATCCCTAATAAATTGTTACTTTTGCCGATTAAAGGAAGATTGGTCATTGGACATGGGAGATGAGATTGGTAGTACCTGGTAGGGTGTGGTTATCCCAATCCCCCCATTTGGCTGGATTGTGATTCCCATCGGCTTCATAGTCCCAACCCAATTTTGGAAAACAAAAAAGAGATTGGGGGTCCAATGGGATTAGCAATCTATTCCCAGTCTAAGATAGTTATCAATCAAGGCCTTAAGGCCAGGAAGTCCCGATACTTTGAGCCATTGTGAGGTCTGTCATGTGCTTGAACATGCTCTCTAAAATAAGGATTCCTTTAATAGAGAATTTGATCTCTGGGAAGTGGAACTTCCAGCCATACTGAAGAGGCAATAGCATAACTTGTGCATACTATTAGCTGCCCAAGGATTACAATATGTACATACATTTGAGACGGAATCATCTAACAATTAGTTTTGAAGGATGAGTTATGACTCCTTATTATGGTATAGTCTTTCAGAAGGTCCAAAATGGGTCCCATTATGTATGGAGGCATAAGTTCTGAGATCAATTTGACTATTTTCCTGCATTTGGAAGGTAAGGTGAGCTACTTCCTTATGTTTTTTTGATGATAGTTAAATTTCAATCAGTAGTTTTTCTAAAAACTTGAGCTGTTAAAGGGAGGAGTTACTTTTTTTTTAATTTTTTTTTTTTTAAACAAAGCCCCTCAACTGTTGCTAGATTCATCTATATAAGTGGTCCAACACATGCAAATATTGTAATTCTGGGGTTTGTAGTGAGGTTCATGCTCATTGTCTATTTCCTGCTCTTGTACCATTTTTTTTTTTGGATCAAGACTCTTGTACCATATTGGATCACTAATTTTCTCTTGTACCATATTGGATCACTAATTTTCTCTTGTACCATATTGGATTACTAAATTTCCCAAATAAAGGTTTCGAAATGAGCCAACAATGTAAATCTGTTAAACTATCAGTATTATGCAAAATTGATGTTATATCCGAGCCAGGCTTTGGAAAGCTTTGGGCAGATCTAGTTAACAGTTTAATGTGGTTAGTTGTACTTATCCTGCAAGCTAGTGGAAGTTGCTTTGTACTGCAGGGGCCGATTTTGGATATTCCATTGGGAACTGTAACATAATGTTACATCTTCATAAATTTGTATGTTTGAAGGCCTCAATAGTTGATGATAAATAAAATCACTTAAACATGTACATCATAGTACATAATCGTAAATTATGGGGTGGTTCTTTCATTGCTCTCTGGTTCCTTTTTCTGGTCTTTAGAATGTATTGTTAGTTACTATCAACATTGTGTGAATGACTCGACTTTCTTGCATAGGTTACCATGGTTCCTGCTTCCTGTATTTTATTATGCACATGTTGTCTATGATGGGCAAAAAGCTCATCGCCTTCTGGTCAGTATGTACTTTTCACTACGTTTTTGCATCACAGGTTTCGGAAGTGAGTTCGCTTTTGGGCAGAGCAGGTACTGCTGGGCTTGGAAAGGCGGTAGAAGTTCTGGATACACTTGGTAGTAGCATGACGAATTTGAGTCTCAGTGGCGGTTTTGTTTCGGGAGTAACCACAAAGGGAAATAAAATTGCAATATTGGCTTTTGAAGTGGCGAACACAATCGTTAAGGGTGCAAACCTTATGCAATCTCTTTCAAAGGAAAGCATCAGACATCTGAAGGAGGTGGTGCTTCCTTCAGAAGGTGTGCAACGTTTAATATCAAAAGACATGGATGAACTCCTTAGAATTGCTGCGGCAGACAAGAGGTTGATACTGCTCAATCAGCTTTAATCCTGTATATACATGCCCAAGCATTTGTTGTTATTTCAGAAGCATAAAAATTAGTGGTTTTTATGTATTTTACAGGGATGAATTGAAAGTTTTCTCCGGGGAAGTGGTCCGTTTTGGAAATCGTTGTAAAGATCCTCAGTGGCACAACTTGGACCGTTACTTTGAGAAGTAATTCTAGCTAATTTTCTTTAGTTGGAACTTTCTTTGACATCTCAAAAGAGTTCTCACATTGTCTCTGGTCTTTTCTTTTGTGATCTTTAGGCTGGGTTCAGAACTTGTACCTCAAAAACAATTGCAAGAAGAGGCAGAAACTGTGATGCAACAATTGATGACCATGGTTCAGTATACTGCTGTGAGTAGTTCTTCACCCTTGTATTCATTTTCTTTTCAAACTTGCTACGACTTTGAAGGTCTAAACCCAAGTGGAGTCTATCGCGTTAATAATTCTCGTGTGCTTGAGTTCGATCCACTGTGATTGATTCATGAAAGAAAAATGGATGTTAAATTCTTTATTCCAGTGCCAGAAAGCAAACCGAAATGTTTGATTATTTTGCACTCGGAAAATGAGCAAGAGAATGGTTGTAAACTAAACTGTATGTGGGATGCATAGAACAATTGGAAATTAATAGGAGAAAAGTGCTGAGGCTAGAATACGCATGTTGATGTAATACACGGAATTATGTTAACAGTACCATACAGGGACGGATCCAGAAATTCAATCTAGTGGGGGCATCTTATTAATCATAATCGTGAAATTTTTTTCCTAGTCAACAATTTTTTTAGGGACAAGAAACCGTGTAAGATTGAATCTAAACCTAATACCAGACAAGAAATTATTGAAGGCTATAGGGACCATTGTGAAAGATCTCTAAAATTAAAAAATATCTAAGTTAAACAATTTTCTCATCATTTTGTAACATTTTCTTAAAAAGAAGGGACAAAATTAAAATTCAGAAAAAAAAATATTAGGGGAATTATTATTTACCATTATAGGTTCAAAATATATAACAAAACTACTGGGTTGTTGTACAATGAATGTTGTTGGTCTAGTGGCAAGAGGGAAGGCATTGGTTTTGGAACCAGAGGTCTAGGGTTCAAACCTCAACAGCGACTCTTATTTGATAACCTTTCAAATTTTTATGGCTTAAAAAGGAAGTGCCATGTCTCGAACACGCGACCTTCGGCTTAGTCATAGTGTGCCTTACCACCAGAACCACACGGATTTTGTTGTAAGATTCCGACTCAAATAATATATATACAAAACTTATTTCCCAAAATTATTTTTTTTAAATTTTTTTTTTTTTTTTTTTTTGCATTGACCCGTGGGGGTCAGCGGGGGCACGTGACCCCCCTGCCCCTGTGTGCATCCGTCCCTGGTACCATAGCAAGGTTGAAGAATAAATCAGTGTGTGATGGAGACTGAATGTATCAGCTGATGATAAGTTTGCACCGTGGACATGTTACAAGGGAGATTATGGGTTTAATGTATAAGAAAATCATAAGTCATAACGTTGCATGAAAACTTATCAACATGCAATTTTTTTCTGCAAACGAAGTCACTACAAAATATTCAATCATCAGAACCTGGCAAAACTTGCCGATAACTTCATCTCAGTGATACATAATAAAATTGCTATGTCTCATCTGTAGCCCTAGCCAGAGGATTAGGAACTCATAGATATGAAATGGGGAAGACTGCTAACCATCCTTTGAAAGAAAATTTAAGAAGAAAAACAAGGCAGTGAAGCTGTCATCCTTGTAGGGTGCCTTTACCTACAAGAAAAACAAGGCAGTGAACTCATAGATACCCTCTGTTGTCTCTTTGGTGCCTTTACCTTTTTGTTTTTCTCCTCCTTTCTAGGTGAAGCTCTCATCCTTTTACAAACTCGAGTCATCCCAATGGAGGGCAAAACGGGGACAAAAAAGCCCAATTTGATCTGCTAATTCCTGCTTTTGCAACTGCAGACCGATTCCAACTCTTTTTTGGTGTAGAAATTGTTTGATTCACTAATAATCAGAAAATACATTGTTGTATACTTCTTCAATTATTTTAATGCCTCGAATCACGTGTCAATCCCTTGTTGGCGTAGAAAGTTATTGCGAAAATACTATGACTGTCTCAAACCTTTGTGCCCAAACTGGGGCTTTACTTAGTAGCCTTAGAACAGTTGACCGACTTGCCAAAGCACTGCTATAGTGATATTGGCCAGTAGAGCCCCAGAAAATATTATAAACCAATCGCCAATCATATAAGGGGATTGTTCGACTTTTTAATGATATCGCTTTTCTAAAACAAGGATGGATGTAAGTGCATGCAAATGAAGACTAGAAGAGCGCAAATATGTTACTCATCACTTATAAAGCAAGGTTGCAGACAGCTACTATCAGACACCAGGTTGCTTTTTGTTCTTGTAAGCAACAAACATTTTTATATTCCAGCATGCTGAATTGTCGCCAGAAGCTGCATTTGAGAAGGGTATCAGACTATCAGACACCAGCAATAATTTCCCAGACCAATATCCAGATATGTCCAGCTACTTATGCCTGTGTCTAATCCCTTTCTTAACCTAATTGATAGAGAACATCCCATTTCATCATAAATCCAATCTCTTATCACTCCTATGCTTTCCACCATCCTCTGAAACTGCTTTCCTTCATATTTCTGTAGTCACTCCCTTAAAGGCTTTAACGTTCTTGGCGGAAACCCGCTTATGCTAAACTGGAAATAACAATCCATTGGAGATATTCAAACCCATTTCTTTGTCCCCAACTGGAATTATTGCTACAAGTTGTCAACCTTTTGGGTTAAGTATTTGGCATGCTATGGAGTGCACTTTATATGAACTTTGCCTCAGTCTGGCTGTTCCAGATGCTCATCAGGACACACTGTTAGCTTCTTTGCCATAGGTTGTTACCTTTTTATTGTTCTTTTAACTTCTTTTTTCCCCCCCATGCGAAAACCACTGCTTGTCCATGGTTTCATCTCCAAAGTATCCCCCATTCCTAATTTAATTTTAACGCGAGCAGCCCGTGTGAAAAATTTAGCCTTTTCCTTTCCTATGAATTGGGGTTTTGGTCACAAAGGGCTTGCTTGAGTTATAAGCAAGTGAAGAAAATTTTAACGCGAGCAGCCCGTGTGAAAAATTTAGCCTTTTCCTTTCCTATGAATTGGGGTTTTGGTCACAAAGGGCTTGCTTGAGTTATAAGCAAGTGAGGAAAACTTCAGTCCAATCACTTCAAACAAATGAATGGCTAAAACTTAATGTTATAGGCATGACTTTAAATTCTTTTCTGACAGGCGTGGAAGTTAAGTTTTGCTCTCTTTTGTAAAAGGTTGCCTTGTGCCTTTAATTGCAAAAGCTACCATGAATCCAAAGTTATTGGGAAGAAGACTGGCAAATTCTATATGCAATGCACCCCGCAAGTTCACCCGTTCTTGCCAGGCTTGAGTTTGTCTTGACTATGTCACCCAAACCTTGGCCAGATTTTACGTAATCTGAAAGGGATTTTGGCTCTCTTTGTTGTACTTTGCTGTGCAAAATATCCTGGTTGTACATGATATAGATTCTGGGGAGAAAATAATGATTATATCTAAGAAGAATAAGAGAGAAGAAGGGAAGAGGAGATATAGATCAATTCTTAATATGAACACTGTATTCCAGTAACCAAGAATAAATGGCTGGAACCAGTATGTTTGTAATATGAACAATGTCTCTACTGGCAGAATTAAATTGGATCAGAGCATCTATGATTCTGAAGTGAATACAGATTTGGAAGGAAGCGACGAATATTCAGGACATTGATCTCCCTACCACAGGTTTTATGGAAAAAGAATCCTAAACATGACGAAGGATGGGAATAATTTTGGAGCCCCTGATGAAAGTTTAGCTTTCTGAAAGTTAATTGGTATTCCAGCCATTCAATGGCACAGATTCTCTGACAATCCTATGTAAAGAGAACTTCATCAATCAGATGTGTACATAGAATATTTCCTCATGGAGTTTCATTTCTAAGGGCTGCGAGGTTGGAGTCTTGGAGAACCTAACTCACCTTCCTTTTTAAGTAGCTCAGAGTGATGCAGAGTAGTCACCTTGCTATCCATCAGCCCATGAATGTTTGATCTCTCATCTTCATCTTCCACTTCTCATCCATTACTCCTACTCTCTACATATATATATAAAAAAAGGTCCATTACTCCTACTCTCTGTTAAAGTGACTCCTATTAAATAGACTATCTTTATGGATAGAGCCATGATCTCTAGAAAGGTTTTACTTAACCTCAATCTTCTGTATCTAAGGTGATCCTTCAAGTCCTTTCTACTCCCATAGCATCCACCAAACTGAACCTTGGAGAAATTTCAGGAAAGTTATACCGAATATGTTCTTAATATCAAACATAAGGAAGATCCTCCATCATCCCAACCTTCAGTCTGCGTGACTTTCTATCCTCCTTATACCTAGAAGGGTATTTGGAAAGACTTGTTTAATGTTGACATCATCAATTCCAGTAAGAGCATAAAAATGGTAGCCATTCGTTCATAAAGAATATTCTAATCTTTATCGTGAAAGAACATATGTCGTATTGAGATATTCTTCCTTGGCTTGAGCAGTACAATGATCACCCTAAAATTTCCAAGACATTATTGTATTCAAAAAGGGAAAAAGCAAAGATTGTGTGCCAGCAATTGGGCAACACTTCTGAATTAGGGAAGAAACTGCAGTCTATAAAGGAATGCCAAATAATCAAGATTGGACTGCTGACTTGGCCTTGGGAACTGGGAACAGTTTTTACAGCACCAGACTAGAATGCTTATGACTTAGGATTGCCTCTTGAGGGAATATGCATAAAGAGATAAACTACTAACTTATGCCTTGTAGTTAAGAAATTGTTACCATTTTAGATGGGGTGATCGGAGGATAATTAAAAAATGTTTACTCTTGTACATGTTTTTTCTTGGAACTTACATACTGTGCGCCCAAAGTTGTCAACTTCAGAATTGTACCACATATCAAATCCTAATTTGCGCACCATGAGTCCAGAAAATGAGAGTTCTAGGCAACATTAAGTATAAATACTGACTTAAACAAGTCATGCTCAAAATAATGTTTGGAAATTGATTTTGAGAGATTGTATGATTTTTCAGTTTTTCATGTAAGGACATGATTAAAGTCGTCTACTTGGGAAAACATTTGCTTTCATCTCAGGAATGTGGGTCCGGTCCTGCTAAATATAAGATTCTTTGAAATGCCAGTATATCCTGTAGTGCAAACAAGGTGTGACCTGTTTGTTGTTCGGTGAAAGTAACTATGTGAAATGGTGTAGAAACATCGAGTCCAACTAATCTGACCTATATAATATTATGCTTTTTTCTTATATCCCAATAGCCATAGATGATTTACTGTTACCAGTTATTTTAGCTTTAAGCATCCCTAGGATATGTGTTTTGACATTTCTTCTTGATTTAATGAAAATGATGAAATAGCATTCTGAACATGTTGAGTCCGACTTACTCATTTTAATCTCTCCAACTGACAACTTGTTAGCAACATCTGCTTAACAGATAACTGTAACTACGGAAGTGACAAGAAGAAGATGATAAATTATTTATTGAGATTGGATGTCCATTGGTTGCAGGAACTGTATCATGAGCTACATGCCTTGGACAGATTTGAACAAGATTATCGGCGCAAGCTTCAAGAAGAGGATAACTCAAATGCTGCCCAACGAGGTAATTGTGCTTGTGAATTGTGATTTTGGAAACTTGCTTCTAGTCAATCAAGTTTATGTCCATTGTTTTGACACCAGTGAATCAATTTAAACAATGGCAAAAAAGACCACCTAGATAGTTTCTGTATAAAAAATGCACATATAAGAGCTGTGCCAAGATCACAATACCTGTTTGTATCGTTTCAAAGGTCCCTTAATTGTATGGTGACAGAAGGAATATTGAGCTGCTGCTAGTAACCTGATATTTCAAATAATTTTCCTTATGCGTCAACTATCGCGTTTTTACTGATTTTATTTAACATAACTGCCTGTTGTTTATCTTAATTGAGAATTCAAATCAAGAGTGGTATGGAGTCTACGCACACAAGCCTTTGTCTCTAATCTAACCGAAAGGAGGGTGAATGAATGATCACACCATTATGAACGAAGGAGGATAGGACCCATCTTCTGTTTATCCAAGCCAATATTCCAGTTACTTCAATGTTCACAAATGGAAAAAGAGAAGGATTTGATGGCAAGTGACTTTTTTTTGTTATGTTGTTACATAGATAACAAAAAGTGTTTAGGATAACAAAAAGTTTTTACGGTAATCTAAACCCTAACACTAGAAAAAAATACAGCAGTAGTATAATGAACTCTTGTACCTCACTCACTACTAACTACTATAACCAATATAACTCCTGACACTTCCCTTAAACTGAAGCATAAATATTGCAAAGTCTCAACTTGTTACATAGCAACTCTAACAGTTACTTAAACTAGATTACATGCAATATAGGTCACCACCTGATTGTCACTTCCTATCCACACCCTAAAATACGAGTTGCGGACCTTCCACCCACACCCTATCTTCCCGATCAAATTTTCATGATCCGAATCGTTCAATGTGTTTAAAACATATTTTTAGGGTCCACGCTAGGAATCACCAAAAAGGGCTTGATCCGAGCAGTTTTTCACCCAAGAAAATGACCAAATAAACCTTCTTAGGGGTTGTTTAAGTTGGTTTTTAAGTTGATGTATTGTGAGAGAATGACCTTAAAGCGAAATAAGTTAGTTTTGAGTTTAAGCTAGGGATTGGAACAATCCAATGATTGGATAACTAATGGGGCAGGTTTTAGCAGACAGCAATGCTACGTGCCCCGGAAATTACACTGAAAGTGAAATCAGTATTCACTTGGATAATTATCTAAACCGTTGATTTCACTCTCGGGGTAATTTTTGGGACACCTTTTTATAGTACTTAGCATTTTTGTTTAGCAGATGAGGAGGAAAAAACAAATAAGTATGAAAAACAATAATTAAACTGCAGCTATTAATTAACCTTTTATAGTATGAACAAAATTAAAAGGAAAAAACAGATCATCGTCTAATTAGAAACAAACGGCGTCCAAAACAAAACATAGTAAACTAAACATACTACTAAAACGGAAATGAACCCTAACTTATCACCATCATGCTCAGAGAGAGGAACCTTCAGCGCTGTGGGCGATTCCATCCAAGCGGTGGCCTCTCACTAATCCTCATCGTGTGCTCAGCCATGTTGAATCATCTCCAGTTCTTTTTTTTGCTTTTTAAGCCTTTCAACCATGGCCGAGTCTCTAGGCTTCTGTTGAGCCAAATAGAGCTCCTTCTCCACCTCCATAAGCCTTCTTTCCAGGCTCTTGATTGTCTTCATCAGGGCTTTTCTGAACCCTTTAGCCCTGTCACTTTTTCCTAGTTTTCCATTCTGTCATTCATTGAACAACATTTGAAGGTGGTCGGAGCACGGGTGAAGAGCATAGGCAGCAGCTTTGGAATTTGATTCTCCTCTGTGTGTATGTGTGCGCGCATGTGCAAATATTTTGGAACGGCAGATTGTGAATTTATAGGGTGATAGATAGTACTGATTGGTTGTGGTGACTGGTACTCTAAGGCTTGGTTGAACGTTTTCAAACAAATGATGTTTGTGCATCTATTTTTTGTTCTAGCTATGCATTAATTCCTTGTGATTTCTCATAAATATGATCTACTTTACAATACCTGTTTGAGTTGTTTCCATCACAAAGTTTCTGACGGAAACGCATGTGTTTTTCTTTTGTGTTTGCTTGTCTTAGGCATCTCCAGGTTGTTGAGTTAAAAATTGCCGTGTTATCTGACACAATAGTGTAAAAAGTGGGTCCCATTTTTGAGTTATGACAAAATATGTTATTCAGTTAACGGGTGTTGCAATGGTGGTGTTGGAGTGTTGCTAAATTGTAAAAGAGTACACAAATATATAGACATATACATAAAAAAAGTACACCTCCTGTTGCAATGCTCAACCTTTCCTCTTTTTTGCTCTCTCTCTCTCTCTCGTCACGGCTGTGGCTTCTGCCATTCCTATAGTTCACTTCTGATTTAATTATTTCTCCCTCCTTACACACTTTAACTCCACTCTAACTACACTATTGTGGGCAAAGAAAAAGAAAATGTTAGTTAACTGTCCTAATGGCCATCTAATTTGTGCCTTTAACTCCATTATTGGAGATTGTTGTACCTGTATATCAGGGCCGGAAGCGGGGGCCAGCTGTGCAAGGACTGCACGGCACCATCCAGTGCATATATATATATGGTAAAAAATTCATTTATTTCCGTTATTTCACAAAAAGAAAAGGAAGAAAACCAGGGATCTGTTGAATTTCAAGTATTCAGTTTTACCAATAAGATAGAAAGACTTTCCTTACATCTGAAATTGCACAAAAAAGACTATTTATCTCAGAGAGGTCTGCGAAAATTGTGGGAAAACGTCAACGTCTGCTAGCTTATTTGTCAAAAAAAAAATCCAGTACGGTACCATTTGATCTATTTTTTAGTAGAAAAGAGTCCACAAAAAAAAACGAAGAATAGAATGAAGAAAAGCCTAATTCTGGAATAAACATGACACGTGGATCTTTCCTTTTTAATAGGATGATATACCACTCTGGTAGAAAATTTCAGTTTCTGAGAGTTAGAAAAAAAATCAGTCTGTTAAAGTGTATGAATGATTAATAAAATAGTGTACGAATGATTAACAGAGGAGCAGAAGCAATTTGTTTAGCTTTACACCCTTCCCAAGGTATCATTTCTAATACATCTGTGGGGCAGGCTCGGACACATTGAGTACACCCTATACATGTATCATAAATTTTTACTGAATGTGACATTGGGTCTATACATTTTTTAATGTGATAAAATTTTCGATCTAGTAAACTTAATAAATGAATCATATTTAGTTACTAGATGAATCAATGCGTTATGAGAATTTTTTCGAATCAATCTATTTCAGGATTGACTTAGGAGAGAGGGCCAAGATACTTTGATTTTTTTATGTTTTTGTAAACATCATCATATCTTACGCGGCAAATAGACTAATTGGAATTAATTGATGAATATATATATATATATATATATAGGGGACGGTTCCGGGGACACATTTTTTGACACAAATTTTAACACAAAATGTTCACCACCTTGTGTGGGAACCATTTTGGAATCCCACGCCAATGATCGAAGCCCTTCAATTTGTTTAAAACATATTTTTAAGAGTTCCCGTAAAAAATATCAACTCATTCAGATATCGGTAAGGATAAAAATTAAATAAATCGATCAAGCCGTTACCGATATCCGAATGAGTTGATTTCTTGCGAGGAACTCTTAAAAATGTGTTTTAAACCAATTGAACGGCTCCGACTATGAGCGGGGGACTCCAATTTTAGTTTGTTGACAATTAACAAACCAAAATAAATGTTTTATTGTTAAATATAGTATTTCTTACAAGAGAAAAGTTTGATTAGGTATAGAAAACACTTTAGTATAAGCGGTACTTTGTTATGCTTGGTTTATTTATTTATTTTAAATTGTATAAAATATTTTAAAAGTTCGTTTTAGTTAAATTAAGAAATACCATCACCTGATATTAGAACTATACCCATCTTAGTCCCCATTAACGTGGTCACCTTGGATGTAAGCTTTTCACTTCCTACCTGGTTCTATTGGTACTATTCTACTTTCGTGCTTGTATCTCTGTTCTTTGATGTTTCTAACATTAGTATGTTCATTAGTACATGCTTGTTACTTGTTTTGATTGTTCAAAAATTCACAACACGTAGGAGACACCCTTGCAATATTAAGGGCCGAGTTGAAGAGTCAAAGGAAGCATGTGAAAACTTTGAAAAAGAAATCACTCTGGTCCAGGCTTTTGGAAGAGGTAACAATTCAGCACTATTTATGTATAGGGTAGTTAATGCGCTTCTATTTATTTTGAAGTTTCTAGTTATTCTGTTGGTTCATATTTTGTACTTTTGTTTACTGAACTTCACATGCTCCGTTGTTGATGGTCATTATGCTTTGACTTTTTTGCACTAATGGAATCTTATTTAAGTGTGAAAAAATTTCTGACGTTAAATTTAAAGAGCCCTAATTAATTGCATTTTATCATTTTTTAGGTAATGGAGAAACTGGTAGACATCGTCCATTTTTTTCACTTGGAAATCCATGATGCTTTTGGTAGTGCTGGTATGAATTCAAAGCTCAAGCCTCAAACTTCTTCCTCGTTTATGTAAAGCCTGATTTGCTCAATCCAGATGGTGACGGATGGTCAGAAGAATCAAAATGAAACAGATTCTTGGGATCTATTTTGATTGCTGTTAAGACACTTACATAAGAACTTTGCAACCTTTGGCTCTTCCAGTTTGGCATGGGGATAAAAAAACTGGACATTTGGATCTGCGTTGTTTGATAATCCTTAGACCACAAATATATCGGTATTGGCCCCAAAAGAACAAAATTGTCCAGGGTAATTTCCAACACAAAAGAGTTTAGTGTTATTTAACACCATGTTAGTTTTGAAGCTTGGGCAATTTATGTTTTGTTTAAGTCATCCCTTAGGAATACACGTTCTACAGATAATTGATTAGATAGTTCTACCTAGAAGGTGTGAGACGTTAATTACCTTGGAATATACACCAAACTCGTGGGAAATTGCTGATTAAAACTTGTCAATTAATGTTTGCTACAAAATATCTACATTTTGGTATCTTTGAAATAATTCATTTCATGCTATCTGATGTTCTTCTTTTCATGCTTGGTTATCTTTTCAGCGGGAGAGAAGCCAGTGAAAAACAATAGCCAGAAATTGGGATCTTCGGGTCTTGCATTGCATTATGCAAATATAATTTCCCAAATTGATACAATTGTGAGTTTATTATTCGTTTGGGTGCTGTTCTTTTTTTTTTTCCCCCCTTCTAACCATTTGTTATAGGTATTATAATTTTGTTCGTCGGGGTAATTGTGAGCATCTAAAGTTGTCGCTATGTGTTGCACTGTTCTGGTATATGTTTTCTATGATGTTGTTGTTTCCACTTAGGATCAGATTATCTTTTGAAACCGCATTGACTTGATGCTCTGTTTCTCAAAGATAGAACAAGAACGGAAAAAAGAGAGGATATTGCTTGTCTTTTCACTCTTTGACAAAAGCAATCACTTAGCGATGGAGAGATCACTGGATTAATTTATGGCATTATTTTGACTCACCAATTGTATTTGAAGATCATGAAACCACTAGCTGTCATTTTCCATTTCCCTTTTTGTTATTATTTTGTTTCATAGCTTGTCGCTTATCACTTTGGACATTAAAGGGTATAAAAGACATCACACATGCAAGCTGAGATACCTATTAGATGGAATGAACTGCCCAATTTACATCAGCTATCTTGGTGCAAAGTAGGTACCTCAATAAACTCGGGTGGACACTCCTTAGTCCCACTACAATCTATTAAAATACACATAAAGATGTTGACCTACTTTACTGTTTCGTCTTTTAGTATGTTTCATCTGTTAGTATGTCGTTATATACTGAGAAAGTGATCCTCACAGATGCCTGTACGATTTGGCACTGAGTGCGTGGTTGGATCTTTCAGCAATTCCTTTTCAGATTTTTTGGTTATCTTCCCGCACAATAATCACCTGACAATCCAAACTCCAAATCCCCATGCTGTTAGAGAACTTCTAGGTCTTAAAATGCATAGTTGTGGCTCGCCTCGAGTCTTGCAGTGATATAGCATATACAAAGTGCCTCAAGGCTTTCGAAGTTTTCCATCACCCTCCATACGTGTATGCCTTTGGTCTAAGGTGATCACGTAAGGTGTCTATATTGCACTTGTGCTGGGCATTTAATGTGAGCATTGATTTTTTTGCGCATTTCATGCGAGGCTATGCTTTTTTGCCCTCCAAGGTAAGTTTCTTAATTCTCGCTCTTATAGATCTCTCTATTGCCCTCTCTCTCAACATGTCGACCTTTATTTAAAGTGAGAGTACCTATTTGATAGCTTATAGACAAACTGTGTGAGATGGGGAGAGATATGACCGTGTCTTCCGCCCAAAGGTTTGAAAAAGCACAATTAGCATATCATATGTGCATGTTTTGTGAAGTTCAGTCTATGGAGTAGGGTTGAGTAGTAGACACAGCTTTTGCTTTTTGCAGTGAATGACTTTTAGTTACATACTTGTGTACATTTCTAAGCTTAGACGATCTTTTACAATATTTCTTTAGGGTACAACATACTTTGTGCCCTTGCACTTTGTCCTTAGTATCACTTTTCCCCCTACACTTCCAATTTCACTTGTCAATACCTCACACTTTCAGTCTAAGTATCAATGTCCCCCTTGCTGTTAGATTCTGTTGGGTGAGAAATCATGCTCAATGGTACTAGGTTCAAATATTTTCTCTCTCGTAAAAAATGAAAATTGATGTCGAACTCATTGAATCTAGGGTCCGTTTCTGGGGAGGACATAGTAAAGGGGTCTTTACTGCAATAAGACATCAACTTTTTCCCTAATGCCAAGAGGACAAATCACCTACTTATTCCAAAAATGCCCCCACTAGCCAATGAAAGTGCCTAAACCCCCAAACCTAATGAAAGTGCCAAAACCTAAACCCCAGGGTACCCTATGAAAATGCCTAAGACCCTAGGGTACCCTATGAAAGTGCCTAAACATAAACCCTAGGGCACCCTAAAGAGCCTAAAATCCTAGGCTACTCACGAAAGTGCCTAAACCACTAAAACCCTATAATTGGAAAGTGCACCCAAGTGCCTAAACCAAAAATGCCTAAACCCACTCTACCCTACCCCAAAGAGTCTAAACCCTCTAAAATTGAACCCCAAAAATTGAACCCACCCCCAAAATTGAAGAGAGAGAGAGCGAGAGGGGTACTGTACATGGTCACATGTGGGACAATGACGGTATTGTACATGGTCACGTGGGACAATGACGGGTCAGTGTTTTTTTAACGAGAAACGGAGTTTGTAATTTTTTTTTATCATTAAGGGTATTTTTGTCTAGTGTTGTCCTTGAGCCCTCAAATATTT
Organism: Vaccinium darrowii; assembly: GCA_020921065.1. Classification (NCBI taxonomy): domain Eukaryota; kingdom Viridiplantae; phylum Streptophyta; class Magnoliopsida; order Ericales; family Ericaceae; genus Vaccinium; species Vaccinium darrowii. The sequence goes on along the minus strand of CM037154.1, from coordinate 22,249,394 downwards.
CCTATCAATGTAATAGAAGCATTAAAATAAGTTAAGCTGGACTAAACACCATTTAAAGCCCCAAACTTGGCCTTTAGACCAATTTTCTGTTGAATCTAAAATTTGAAGAAAAAATTATACTCTCGTCTCTCAGGCTTTACAACTCATTTTTTAAGCGGAATATCTCTCTCCACAACTTTAGAAACATTTTCCCCACGAATATGTTTACATCTTTGTTTTTTCAGTAAAAACGGTTACGTTTGTGAGTATGGTTTTTGTTAAAGTACAACAGTGTTGTACCCTTTTTTGAAATAATTAACTATTTACTTTTTTTCTGGCACTGGTTCAGTTGTAAAAAATTCAGCATATGAGCCTATGGGTTGCGGGCATAGTTATCGAAATCGTGCGATTCACGATTCGAATCGTACGATTCGGTTCAATTCAGGGTATTTTCGATACGAACCGATACTATGAATCGCAGGTGTAATAGAATCGTACACTGAATCGGTGAATCATGAATTGAATCGTAAGAATCGTACGATTCAGTTCAATTTTAAACCCATGTTTTGCATGCGGGCCAAAATGAAATAATTGGTAAATTGCGGGTTTTTCTTTATTTTTCTGGCATATAAAGGGTCGACTCTCTTTTTAGGAGCTTCCATAGCACTTTTCAAAAGATTGTACTGGAAAAAGTTGCGGTTTTGCATCTACTGGGAAGACCACGACCACATCCCTTGCTATAAAAGCAAGTGTCTTGCCTATTTAGACCACTTGATCATCTAGTTATCTTAAACATTTATTTCATTGAGTCCAACTTGAAATCTACCTTTTTTTTAATGCATTTTTTAAAAAATGACCGAATCGGAGCGATTCACGATTTGATTCGATTCACGATTCGCAACCAGACCATTTCGATTCTCGATTCGATTCACGATTTGACAACTGCGGGTTTGAGTCGGAGGAACACGTCCGTTAATAGGTACTAATTGGACCTACTTTTTTTGGGTGCAAAAAAATGTCCATACAATTGTGTGATGAATAAAATGGAGGACTTCCACGGCTGATTGCTTCATTTGATACCAGTTTTTATTTTGCAAAAAAGTGACCACAAAAAATGGTCATTGAAACGTCCATACGCTTGCCGATGGGGGGAAAAAATGTCCGTACTTTCGTAGCTATGTTAAATTCTTCCATGACAGTGAAATAATATGAAAGTAGTACTACTGAATTGATATTTTCTCCTAACGGAATCTAGCGGTAAAGCAGCACTGGACAGAGCTCAATGGAGAAAAAGGATTCATGTAGCCGACCCCAATTGATTGGGACATAAGGCTTGGTTTGGTTTGGTTTGGTTTGGTTTGGTTTGGAATCTAGCGGTAAAGGGGACATTGATACTTGACCAAAAGTTCAAATGCTGGACAATTGAAATTGGAGTTTAGGGGACAAAGTGACACTAAGTGTAAAATCCAGAGGTGGTAAAGTACAACGGTGCGCTGTGGGATTGCGCCTCACGGATTTGAACGTGTCGGTAATAGGAAACAGGCACTGATGTTTCCTCTCTTGAGTAGGGAAACACAGGACTATGCTTCCTATTAAATCACTATCTTTAGGTTTTTTCCCAGGCATAATGGTTGATGTTTGCAGGTAACCCGATCAAGTTCTGTGCCGCAAAATACAAGGGATACATTATATCAAGGACTCCCTCCTAGTATAAAGTCAGCTTTACGCTCCAAGTTGATGCTGTTTCAGCTGAAGGAAGAGGTACTTATTCTTTTTGTGGTCCAACCCATTACCTTATGCTACAAGATGAATTAGTTGTATTTCCTTATCTTTGTGCCCTTATTCCTTAATATTCCTTTTTTGTTTTTTTGGTTCCATTATTACCTTATCCTTATTGGTTTATTTCAGCTCACTGTTCCCCAAATCAAAGCTGAAATGGAGAAGACATTGCACTGGCTTGTTCCCATCGCCACTAACACAACCAAGTAAAACTACTATCAGCTTTCTTGCACAGTTACTTCTTAGGACTCATAAACTCTGGTTCCAATTTTATAGTTCACTCAGTTCCCTTCCTGGAAAAGTTGCATCGTGTGTCATTCATTCTCCAAGAGAATGGATACTCTTTATATCTCAATTTGCATTTTATGTGAAATTACAAAAGTACTACGTGCTTTCTAGTTGGTTTGGGAATGGTAGGAAGAGCAAAATTGGTAACCAGAGTGTCTTTGTTTGTTGCTCATCATGGAACTTTATTATTCACACTTAATATTCGCATTCTGGTTTCTTTGTTTACCGAAAACTTATTCTTGTGTTTTTTCTCACAAATTGATTGGTACCAGAGCTCATCATGGCTTTGGCTGGGTTGGAGAATGGGCAAATACTGGGTAAGTGCGCGATTTGCTGGATGTTTCCCTTGGGTTCACTTTTTTGGCCCTTATATTTTTGTCGAAAAGTTTATATATTACGTACCCAAATTTGAATAATTTTCCAAAACATTAATGGGACCTCATTCTCACCCTGACTTCTTGATACAAGCCCTTTATTCCCTATTGCAATGATAATTAGAAGTTATTGGCTAGCCATTAATAGCTACTGTGTGGTTTTATTTTAACTTATGATGGATTGGGTAACCAAACCCCTGGAGATATGTATTGAAACACAATTACTTTACTCGTGGAAGATTTACCAAAAAAATATTTTCCAACATATAGCATTTTTACTTTGAAGAAACGGAGCTTGGATTGTGGTCTGTTGTCCCTTTTAGTGAAGATTACGTAAATTTCTTCAGGTCTGATGTGGGCAAGAAGCCAGCTGGGCAGTCCGATTTGATCCGAATCGAAACCCTACATCATGCGGATAAGGACAAAACCGAAGATTATATCCTTGAATTGGTGGTTTGGCTTCACCATCTTGTTAGCCAATCAAGAGCTGCTACATGTGGAGGGATCAGGTCACCTGTTAAATCCCCAATTCGATCCCCTAATCAGAAGACAATTCAATTATCCACTCATAAAGCAAGCTCTCCATCGCCCACACTGTCTGTGGAAGATCAAGAGATGCTTAAGGATGTAAGTAAGAGGAAACTGACACCCGGAATAAGTAAGAGTCAAGAATTCGATACTTCCAAAATCAGGTTAAGCAAGCATCACCGTTTGAGTAAGAGTAGCAGCCACTCTCCGATTAGTGAAAGAAAAAAGGATCCTTTTCCCATTAGAAGGCCATCATCAGTACCTATCATTGATTTTGATATTGACCGCCTCAAAGCCTTGGATGTCATCGATCGTGTGGACACGATTCGAAGAGTTTTGAGCAGATGATGGAGTCTGATACCGACGCAATTAGTCTACTGGCCCATAATAAACCACTGAATGGGGGCCACACTCATTTAAGATGAATGCAGTGTTGTGCTTACTACATTCTTTGGTTTTGTAGTTTTTCTGTGTTCTGTAGACTTGTTTTTCATGAGGGGGTTCTTTAACTTGGTTGCAAGGGAGATCTGATGCCATGTGAGATTTGTTTGAAGGTTACAAGTGATGTAAGGCTTTTTCCAGTGTTCTGCATGTGATTACAAAGTTGATCAACGGGTGGATGTGTAAAATCCGATGACATTTTATTGTTGAGAGATCGGTTGGGTAATGGGTATCGAGCGAGTTGTTTTCATTTCTGCTGTATGTATGTACAGAATACTCTTCAATCTTCGAATAATTGATAGTTATGGTTCTTTTTCATCACTTTGGTGAAAAACCAAGTTCAGTTTTGCTTTTCCACAATCTGCAAGGCGGGTTGAGCACTATGGAATTGGAATGAAAATGATGAATCTTGAAACCTTAAGCTTATTGTCCTTGGATCTCCCAAATTCTGTTGCATGGCAATTGCATCTCCAGGCAAGTGCGGTCCGTATGTTACTTCTACCAGTTGATTTTTGTTGTCCAGCTGAGATCAAATGTACTGGAGTTGCTCTATCGTCCCAATTGTATTGAGATTTATCCACCGAGTAGAACTAGGCTTTAATTACCATACAAAGTCTGGTATTATTTCTCATGGGAAAGGTTTTTCTATGGCTACCCCCTTTTTGGCTTATATCTGGTATGGAGGAGGTTGATGTGCTTCTGCATTTGTTGTTGTATCAGTTGGGTTTTGGCAAAAGGAGAATGGAGATCTTGATTGCTCAGACACACATGCTTTTGTTGAGTGATTTTCAAACTCCCCATTTCTTAGTAAATGCACTCGTGTTATTTTATTTTATTATTTTGTGTTCCAATATTTGAAGTTACATGATTAGCCATTCACAAGTGTATTTTCTTACACTTGGAAGGGTAATACTGTAAATACACACTATAAGATGACAAATCAAGGAGTGCGATTATAGAAAAAGGGGAGAGTGAAAATCAATTATTAGTATTATGTAAAAATCTTTGTTAAGTGTTGAGTGCAATTGGAAAGTGAAGACATTCGCGGTGGATTTCAATTTCTGGTTGGCTCCACTGTAGGTTAACTAAGCTTAGGACCAATTTAGGTAAATACTAATGTCTGCAACACGCAGGTTATCGAATTCCGAATTTGTGGACCCAAAAAAACCGAATTTTAATTTCATTAAAATTGAAAAGTTATTATCCTGATCATTTAATTATTTTGCTTTAGTGAGAAATAAATAGTCATAGCCTTGACTTTGGTTGACTTCCTAATTTTCACTAATTTTGACTTTTAAAATTTATAACTTGGCCGTGATTTACTAATTATAGTAGACTAGAATTAACCCAAGTTAATACACCAACCTAGACTCATATACATACAAATATAATATGTACTATAACTGTACTAACCATCACCACATTTCTTATCCATCGCTACAATCCTCCTTTCCATCCATAACCCAATCCTTGATCAATTTCTGCATATTTGCAGCCCTCTCAGCCATCCTCCTCCTCCTCCTCCTCCACAAGTACAAGAAAACTCTTAAACCCCAATTTTGTGCTCTGATCACACACACCACACACCCCTGGAAATTCAGAGCAAGAAAGAGAGAGTTACATTGCGAAACAGACATAAAAAATCTAGCTAGAAAGAGAGAGTGGAAAGTGGGTTTGATTTACAAACTTAAATTCCTCCAATCCTTGGTCAAATTCATGGCTAATATAATCGCAAATACAAGGAGCCTCTGGAATCATCCAACTCACACCTCAAAGCCAACAATTTCACCATCACCATTGTCATCTTTCCCATGCTCCAAAACCCCTCATTTTTCTCCATTTTTCAAATCAAGTTAGATTCCTCTATACCTATTAATTCTAAGTTTAGATTATTATAATAATACATTATGGTAGTTTAGAAGTGAAATGGAGGCTTACCAGAATACCAGTAGAACATTTCCCTATCGGTAGGGAGCCTATTTTCTGGGTTCTGATTCCCGATCTACCGGTGGAACAACAATCCTTACCGGTAGGGTAGTCAGGCAACCTTTTGGGATGTTTTAGGAAATACTAAATAAATAATTAATAAAAATCTTTGTTTAGTTTATTATTTAAATATGCCTTGGATGTTTAAATTACTATCATTTTACCCTTAGACTTCTAGAATGCTAATTCCATTATTAAACCATGAGATTTTATGAATTATCATTTTACACCCTCGTAACTTTATATTTTTATGATTTTACCCCTAAACAACATAACTTAAAGATTTACCCTCCGACTTATTAAAATTACCACACCACCCTTAAATACAAATTAGTATAAGGCATTGAATCATACTTACGTGCCAACTCTTAATGAACCTGCAAGACATATGGACCAATCTCAAACCTTTCTGTGTTGTGTGTTCTTTTTGATCACTCATGATTTATACTGTAATTTACATTTTATTTAAGATTGCTGTTAGAAGGGCATAAGTTCATGGGTTGGGTTACGAGCTTAGAAAACGTAGACAGTATTAAGTGTAAGAATAAATGAATCAATTGAGGTTGTGATGGGACCTGCGAGATTATCCAGTAAGATCCCGGAGTTGTGGTGAATGGTGAAGCAAGACTATGGCTAGTTTGGAGAATTTTATATATTATTATTATTCAAAACCTTAGATATGGCATTGTGTGATTACTCATGAAAAAGATGATAAAAGGTAATTTCGTATTATAGATCCTGATTGTGGACTATATACTCCCATGGTTATGGGTAGTTCCTTGTGGGTCCAATGGTATGGTTAGTACCTGAGAGATTTATCCTTGTGAGACACCTGATGACTTTGACTAATTAAGTACTTAACTTAGGACGTTTCATTTGAGCTCTTGGTTAGGATAAACAATGAGGGAGTGGAATCATGAGTGGCCATAATCTAAGAGGTTAAATCGTGAGAATTGATTCTCAAGGACGAGGATCATAGATTTCATTTAGGTTAAAGGCTAGTAATGAATAAATGGACAGTTATGACATTTTTTTTATGTTGTGTATACTTTGTGATGTAATGCAAGGGTCAACGGGTAGGAGTTTATTTACTGAGTGTTTGTATGCTCATGGTGCTATTATTGCAATCGCATTTTTTGTCAGGTCCGGAGGAAGGAATAGAATGGCAGAACCCTCAAGCTGAATGCTAAGCAAGAGATCGAAGAGGCCTGGTGTAATGCCCCACGTAGACCACTGGCCCAGTACCCTGATTTGGTCCACAAGCCACACCACATGGCCCAAAATGCTTAAGCCCAAGGTACTAGTAGTAACCCACATGGTTTGTTATATACCCAAGACCACTCATGTAAACAACCAATGTGAGACTAAACACCATCTACCCCCAAACTTGAGGTATCACAATCTTCCCCCCTTAGGGATGCAACGTCCTCGTTGCATAGTCCCAGCAACCTCCCCTGGTGTCCGTGGTGGCAGAGCGCATCCTACCCACCACTTGGACCAGGGCGGGGCTCTGATACCATTTGTAACGCCCCACGTAGACCACTGGCCCAGTACCCTGATTTGATCCACAAGCCATACCACATGGCCTCAAAATGCTTAAGCCCAAGGTACTAGTAGTAGCCCACATGGTTTGTTATATACACAAGATAACTCATGTAAACAACCAATGTGGGACTAAACACCATCTACCCCCAAGCCTGAGGTATTACACCTGGAATCCTTACTATTAGTGCTCTGTAATTTGAAAAGTATTTAAATTTGGATGACTATAATCTTATTTCACATTCCCAAACACTGAACTGCTTTTGACTATGCTTCCACTGTTTAATTAATGATGATGATTAAGTTGATGGAAATCATTGGATTAAAAGTTAATTTTTTTTAAAAATATTTAATTAATGCTTTCGAAAATCAGGGTGCTACATCTTAATTTAAATTGTTTGGATTTATACACTCGAACATATATTTTCTAATGGCTTCAAAATCCGATTTCAATCTTACCCACATGTGTCTACTTTTATTTGGGACTTTTCAATGAATTACTTTGACGTTCTTGGTTGAAGATTTTGGGGATATTCATGGAAGGAGCTTTCTTAGTGGAATAAGGGGTGTGGAAAAGCCGAATCGGGTGGTGTCCAGAGGTGATGATGGCTGTGGTTTTGTAAATGTCGAAGATGGTGGTGGATGGTGGCTAGGCCCGGCCCTTTCGGGGCCTTAAAAATTTGACGATAGGGCTTCTTATTTGTTTCTACATATATTAGTTTTCCCACATGAAACGTAAGAAACCCTTGTGGTTCAGTGGTGTGTTGCTCCTAACATAGGAGTTGCACCCTATGGTCGCAAGTTCAAGTCCTTGGGCTGTCATAGGATTCGAACCCGCAGCTAAGTAACATTATCATTAAGCTTTCTGCATAAATAGTATTTACTATGATCTTATATTTGGGGGCCCTTTTATTGGGCCAAAAACTAAGGGCCCTAGGCGATTGCCTTGTCATCCCTGATGGCGGCAGGGGATGGTGACTATCGGAGATGGTGGGTACGTACTAGGGGTGCACACCGGTCCGGTAGCCCGCCCAGTCCAGCCCATCCCATTTTTTTTAGGGCTTGGGATAAATTTTTAGGCCCATAGGGCCGGGCTGGGTTGATATTTTAAGCCCGTTTACTAAATGGGCTGGGTGTGGGAAATTGCTTTGAGGCCCAGCCCGGCCCGATTATTTTAATACTATATAATATATATGTTACAGCTCCTAGTTGTTTAGGGTTAGAAATTAGAATACCTCGATGAAGTCGAAGAAGAGGCGCATCTCATCTCCACCTATTCGGTAAGAACAGTGCCCTAGTTTTATAAGAACTTAAAACTTTGAGTTTGAGTATGTTATTACGGTTGTGAATTGTTATTATAGTTGATTAATTTATATTTGTGATACCGTGTTTTAAAAAAAAAAATTGGCTTATTGAACGGGCTTGGGAAATTAAAATTTTAATTGGGCTGGGCTTGGGCATATTAAATGAAGCCCGATCATTATCGGGCCGGGCTTGGGAATGCACAAACCTCGTTATTATCTAGTATAAGCCCGGCCCGAACCCGGCCCAGCCCGGTGTCTGTGCACCCCTAGTACGTACTGAGTAAAGATTGGGTAGTATATATGGGGCTTTAAGAGAAAATTTAAAATTTAGTGTGGATAACGAAAAAAGGAGGTGTGAATTGAATTTTCCCATTAATATACATTCTGTTGCTTTTTGTTTAAACTACGGTTTGATATCCTATTAATTTTGACTATATACGTTTTGTCTATACTTTTCACTATTTTTTTCCCTTAATTTTAAAGCAGTAGACTAGTGATCCACTTCCCCTTTAAAAAAATTGCAAAAGAAACTTTTCCACTAATTTACTGGGATCACTATTGCTTTTTGAAAAGTTGATGCATGGTACATCCATCCCATTTGTTATTTTGTTTGTCACGTTGTACACTTTTTTATTGTCTTAAAAATAGATTATTTGTAAAAGTTGATGATTTTGCCTTTACTTTTTTACTCTATCCTATTCAGATTAATACAAGTAAAAAAGCAATAATCAAACTGTAATGACGATACCTTCTTTCGTTTACAAAGGGTGACAAGGAAAAGAAAAATATATACAAAGTGTCAAAGTTTAATGGTGAGGCCCTATATAAGTTAGAATTTAAAAAATGAATCAACAAATTGGAATCGGGTTAGTTTTTAAGATGCAAGATTCATATCCAAACACATGCGCACATATAAATTTGTGACTAGACATATTCATGATCATATCCCATTGTGCATGTTATTGGCGGATGATATTGTCTTTGTTGCTGAAACTTAAAGAGGTATTAATGCTAAATTGAAAACTTAGAAAAAAATATTAGAGTCAAAAGGATTTAGGATCAATAGGAATACTAAACAAAGTACTTAACATGTAGGTTTAGTAGTAGTCAAAGTGCTAATGTTACAAAGTGACTCCCCAAAATAAGTAATTATCAAGAAGCGAGCTTTTTAAGTATCTTGGCTTAATGGTTAGTAAAAATGGAGAGATTAGAGATGATGTAATACATAGAGTACAAATTGGCCCCTGCACTCCCCTCAATTTTCTTCACATTTTTAGTATAGTTTTAGATTTTTTTTGTAAAATTACTGAAGAGCGATCCTCGCAAATTAGGCGAAATTTGTTATTCTGCGTCCGCCACTGGATCAAGTGGCGGAGTGCTTCTTGAGAGTTTTGCGACCGCAAGATACCCAAACTATTGAAGGGGAAGCCTATCATATTGCTATAAGGCCTGTTATGTTATACGAAATGGAGTGTTGGCATGGGCTACTAGACACAAGATGAGTGCACCTAAAATGCAGATATTGATATGAGTCCTGTTTGGTAAGATTTTGCGAGACTGAAGTAGAATAAGAACATTTGTAGAATGGTAGGGTTAACACGAGTACAATATACAATCATAAATAATAGATTAAGGTAGTTTGGATATTTCTATCACAGATGAGGTAGTTAAGAGTGATATGATTAGTATAGAAGGTAACACTAAGGGGAGGGGTAGATCAAAATTAGCGATAGTTTGAAAGAATTTAGTTTCTTGTGAGACTATGAGTGTTATGAAACATCATACATTCGATAGACTTAAACGAAAAAACGGATTCATCTAGCCGACTGCAATTGATTGTGACCTAAGACTCATTTTGGTTTGTTAGATAAATTAGCAAAGTGATTTACCCCTACAACTATCTACACATTTAATCTTACTTTAACTCAACAAAAGGAATCATCTTTTTCGTTCGTATTCCACATTTTTACTCGTGTGTGTGGGTCTCACTTAAAATGCAAGTATGTACAATGTATGTGACTCACCATAGAAATATGTGTATTGTGTAAAATATTGGGCAAATGTTTTTTTTTTTTTAATGTAACTTATCCAAATGAATCGTACTAATCTCTCCAACCTCTCTAAGGTGACTCAAAGGACGTACAGATCGTTGCAGAGAAAAATCAATCCGACGACCTTAGGTTGGTAAACCCCGCCGAAGAAGATTGATTAACTACGTGATAATCCTAAGTGGATGTGTAAGAGTTGACACCTAAAACGTCAACAACAAAGATAAGTATCAGTTCAAACAAACAAATAAACAAAGATAAGTACAAAAACAAGACATAATCATTGCTAAATATGTCATTTTCGTCGCACAAAATATGAGAAGATGTTTTCTTTTTCCACCAACAATCCTCTCAAGCTGGTCCTTAAATAGTGATGTAACGGACCTTAATTGACAACGAGTCTTTGCTAAAAATCTACCAGTCAACTGGCATGCTATCAGAGCATGCACATTCAATATATATTTTTTTTTGTCAAAACGATAACTAAGCAACCATGACGGTGGGGACTCAACCCAATGGTCATACCGCAAACCATACAAACCTTTCCTAGCCAAAAACAAACATTTCACCATAAGCCTCGATGGAAATCCAATCGAAAAAGTAAGAAGAAAAAAATAGGAAAAAAACCTCGTAACATCACAAATATCCGAATCCGTCACAGATAGAACCACTGCGACCACAACCATACATCACGGATCTCTAACGACCTTGAGATGCTAGCCACAACCACAACCACAATCATCAACATCAACCCACTGGCAACCACACATTGTTGAGAATGGAGGAGGAGCGACGGAGGAGGGGTTGGTGATGAAGGAAAACCGAGGGAAAGGAAAAGAGGGAAGAAGAAAAAGAAACTCTTAGATCTGAAATCGAGAGAGAAAACTCTCACTGAAAAGGAGGAGTTATTAAAAGTGAAAATCCATCACTGAGGAGGAAGAAAAACATAAATATCAAGGGCAAAGCCTGCCTCTCCTGCTGCCACATAGAGGTGTTGCAAACCCTAGGATGAGGGAGGGGAAGAAAGAAAGGCGACTAGGTTTTTCTCAAACAGAGATAGATTGAGTTTCCCGATTTTAACATCAATTTCTAAATATAATAGAAATTAGTAAAATTGAGATGTAAATTTCTGTAAGGATTATGAATACGTGCAACATCGAAAGTCTTAGATATTTTTTTGTATGGTTTATTAAATTATAAACAAAAAAGGAAGAATCAAAATATACACGACTACATATACGTATAGACCTTTTTCTTTGACTTTCTAAAAGAGAATAACATTTTCAAACATCCCAAAATTGAATAAGAGACTAACAAAATGAGACGGATGAGTAATACACCTCTTGTTTTTTTCGTCGGCAAGGGTGTTATACCCCACTTCCCCTCCCCCTCTCTGATTAGTATGAGTTGGCCTAGTAAACCAAAAATATAGGACATTAAAACAAAAAGTCGTGGAGTCTTTAATCCCTACTACCTCGTCTAGAAGTTGTTACAACAAGAATGAAGGAGGCTCAAATAAAATATTGCAACTGAAAACATTTAAATTTAGGGATTATTACCTCTAGGTCTAGAAAAAAGATGTCTAATTACCACTAAGGTAAGTCATTTTTTTAAATTACCACTAAGGTAAGTCACTCTTTTTTGGAGTTTAGGTTTAGGGTGCACTTTCCTATTATAGGGTTTTAGTGGTTTAGGCACTTTCATAGAGTACCCTAGGATTTTAGGCACTTTCATAGGATACCCTAGTCGTAGGGTACCCTAGTCATGGGGTGCCCTAGAGTTTAGGTTTAGGATGCATTTTCTATTATAGGGTTTTAGTGGTTTAGGCATTTTCATAGAGTACCCTAGGATTTTAGGCACTTTCATAGGGTACCCTAATCATAAGGGTGCCTAGTCATAAGGTACCTAGGGTACCCTAGAGTTTAGGTTTAGGGTGCACTTTCCTATTATAGAGTTTTAGTAATTTAAACAGTTTCATATGGTATCGCTTTGACGTGATGGGAATTTTTTAGAGTTGGGCTTGACCTGATGGTAATTATGGGATCCAAGGGTGATATGATGGTAAATGTCCCATAAATTTAAAGCATCTTTTGCTAGCAAATCCGCGCTTCTATTTGCCTCCTGCTGCAGTTTGCAAATCTTCTGCACACTGCATTTGGGGTTGGCCTAGTTGGGCTTATGCTAATGAACAGTGAGATTGCTCTCTCATGATTAGTCGAGTTATGCATAACCTGTAATGAACACCTGTGTTATACAGAACAACGTTGATAAATGCACTGATGGAGTGAATAAAGTATAAAAAACAAGGGTGATAAAAGTAATTCCAAGAGCTGATGAAGAAGCACTAATGACACAGAACAAGTAGTGGCCAAATTCTATGATTAATTGGACCGGTCAAAGCCTAGGAGGCCCAAACAACTTCTAATTGAAAATTGCCAATTTCTGCAAATTATCGATGAACCTGGAATAAGCCCAAACTTGGTGGGATGAAGCAGAATCGCGCTGCGGTCAATACTCACGACCCTTAGTTCGTGACTGATGGTGGAATTCGGCCAAATTCATTCGTTTAGGCCTTCAATTTAGTAATTTTGCTATTTCAGGTAATAATTAGATTACGAATTACTCTTAGCGTGTAATTCCGTTTTCGTTGTTGTCAATTGAGAATTTCTTATTTTTCTTTCTAGTTTTTAATTTTGGGAGTTTTCCCCAATTTTCGGGATATTTTATTTTTTAGTAAGTTTTTGCTAGGGTTTGCTATTTTCCCTATAAGAGGGCATGTAACCTCTATTAGTTGGTACCTTTTATTAAATAAACAAATCAGAGTTAATCTCTTTCTTCTTGTGCATTCAAGAACTCTCGAGGATTTGAGATCTATCTTCGTTTGAACTAGTACGCTAACTAGTTTCTCGTGAATTCCGCTGCGTCAACTAATGGGCTATATGCCAGATTATAGTGGCAAAGTGAAAATGTCTTTCGACTTTTCAAACTACTAAAATTCACCAAAACAAGAATTGAAAACAAAATCATATAGCAAATGAGGATGGAGAACGTAAGTACCAAATCCAATCTGATTGCTATATATTTAGTTGTACTGAAAGACTTTTCTAAGTAGTAGAGTATTCAATTTGATGTACTATTGAAAACTAGACCTGAGTATATATTTGATCGGGCCGGGGAAGGTGATTTTAATTCTCTAAAACAAAACATACGACACATCTAATGTTCAAACTATTCGATAAATATAGGCTCTTGTACATTAAATGGTTCACAAATACTACTGATTGTCAAGCCCTCATTGATAGAATTATAAATCGGACTAAATCTTGGGCAAACAAATATCTTTCATATGCTGGGCGGATCCAGTTGGTTAAGTCTGTATTGTTCTCAATGCAAACTTATTGGTCCTCCATATTTATCCTGCCCAAGAAAGTGGTTAAAGAGATTGAAGCAATCCTTAGATCATTCTTTTGGACTGGCTCTGATCTTAAGCATTCAGGTGCTAAAGTATCTTGGGATCAGTTATGCTCTCCTAGGAAAGAGGGTGGGCTTGGATTTAAGTCACTCCAAATCTGGAACAAGGCTGCCATGGCCAAACACATCTGGTTCCTTGTCTCTGGAGGTGAAAAATCCATGTGGTGCCAATGGGTAAAATCCTACTTACTCAAAAGGAGAAGTTTCTGGAAAGTTAATATCCCTAGTAGTTCCTCCTGGACTTGGAGGAAACTACTCCAACTTCGTCCCCTCATCCAACCCTTCATTAAATACCAAATTGGTGATGGATCAACGATATCATTGTGGTATGACAACTGGCATCCTTCTGGGCCCCTTGTTGAACACTTTGGTAGTCGTGTGATCTACGATTCTGGACTGGCTGATGATGCCATGGTATCCTCTATATTGAGTACTACTTATCGTTGGTCCTTCCCTATTAATCGAACTTGTGAATTAAATGAGATCAGATCTCATCTCCCTTCTCTTAACTCCACCACCCCTCGCTCTGCAGACAATTGCAAGTGGACTCTTACACAGGATGGGCTGTTCACCATTTCCTCTTTGTGGGAGCAACTGAGACCTAAGTTCCCCTTAGTTGGTTGGAGTCATAGTGTCTGGTTCTCTTCACATATTCCTAAATGTAGCCTGATTAGCTAGCTAGCCATTCAGAACAGATTATCCACTGAGGACAGGCTTGTTCTCTTTGGCATCAAGAGCTCATCATGTTGTAGTTTTTGCTCAGCTGAGGAGTCCCATGACCACCTGTTTTTTAACTGCCCATTCACTAAGCAGGTGTGGGACACTGTGTCCCTTAAATCCCAACTCAGGTGGCAGCCCCAAACCCTCTCCAATTTGGCCAATCTTGTATCTACAACTAGCGGTAAGGGCCTCAAAAGCACACTGATCAAACTTACTTTCACTGTCTCTCTATATCAGATTTGGCTTGAGAGGAATCTCAGGAAATTTCAGAGTATGCAACAGAGTGTGCCTTGCTTGGTTGCAAAAATTTGTACTGAGATAAGATGCAGATTGCTGTCACTTCGCCAAATCCCACTTGGACCAATAGCACTATTTGAAGCATGGAACATCCCACATCATTCCAATCCATAGCTTATTGTGTTTTTGGTTGAATTATACTTGCATGCTGCCATTGCATACCTCATAATGTGCTCAACACTAACAACTCTGATCCTAGTAACAGGTTTCCCAAGTGAATGCAGACTTGAAGGTCCAATTGCATTTATCTCTAATGCCCATTTGGGACTAGTGTGTGGTTGCAGATTGTACTTCAGACTCAGTACCAAGCTGCTAATTACTCCTATGTAAACAAGTTTGTTATCTTATGCTTTATCAGTTCTTGGTGGACACCTTGCTTTATTTGGCCATTTGGACTTTCACTGGTCCTATTTTAAGTTGTGAGATCTACCAGATTGTGAGATCTACCAGATTGTTATCTTATGTCATGCTCATAGTTACTGTGCAACTTTCGGTCTGGGGTTCTGTGCAGTGCAATGTGTGAGAGTGAACTACCATATTGTGTGTCCCCCAGGTGAGTAGTGAGTTTGACCCTCCACCTTTCTTTGTGAGGGATGCAATTTGAATCTGGGGTAATTCTGTGAGCTGAGGGAGATCGGAGCCTTAGCGAGTGAAATTGAAGCCGTGAGGTCTTGAGGGAGTGGTAGGTGAGACATAAAGTATTAGGACTTCACATGTGCTATACTTAGGTACATACTTGGTTTCTGATGCACGGTAGTTGCCACTGGACAGTTGTCCAATTCTGAAACTACCTTAGCTATTGCTGAATCTGCCTCTGCCATGCATGGCAGTTGCTGCTGGACAGTTGTCCAATTCTGTTGTTTTGTTTGTTGATTTGTTTGCTACTGTTTGATTATCTCTGCTACTGTTGTTCTCACCTTCACTACCCATCTGCTATTCATTTGGGATGTCTTTTTTACAATCAGAATGCTGTCAAATTTTCTGAAAATTCCATATATTGCAGCACTTCTTCTGTACTGCCTAGCCTTGGGGGGATGTCCCTTGGCATGTTTGATCCCTTTGGGGAGGGGGCGTCCTCCCATTCCACTGATGATGAACTTTTGATGATATGATGTGCTGTTGCTGAACTGTTGATGTCCACTGTTTCAGTGTAGGGGCAGGTTCAAACCGAATGATGCCCAGATTTTTAGAAACTCTCACTGATGATGTCCACTCTCTTACTGCTGTTGAATCACTGGGTTAGGTGTAATGGTTACCTAACACTAGCTGCACCTCTTGATATTAAGGATGATTATCGGCTGCTTCTTGGTGATGCATGCCAGTTTGTTGGTGATCTCTATGATGGTTACCTAACATTGTATTGTCGTGTTAGACTAGTTCTTTTAGCCCACTATTGGCTGTCCTTTGTTTTGTAACCATGGCTGTCCTTTGTTTTCTTTCTTGGATTTTCACATCCCTATGTAGCCATTTGGCCTTTCCTTTTGTTTTCTTTTCTTTTCCTTTTTATTTTGTCCTCCTGGGGTATGCCCCTTGTAGGCTGTACATCCGGTTAGCCTTTTTTCTATTTCAAGCTTTTTCTACCAAAAAAAAAAAAAAAAAACTTATGTGCTTAAAGTTGTGTTTTAAAGTTATATTAATTTAACTTTTTGTCGGGTCTGTAGATCGACAAAAATATCCACGAAGTTAGGTTTTGTCATAGAGACAGTCTGAACACATTTATGCCACATCCATTTTTATGAATGGAGGACTGGAATGAGAGGAGATAAAGATGATAACGTTTCCCCAAGGAAAATGACATTATAAGAGAAATATCACAACCTCCATTGCCTGCCTTGATTAAAAAACGAACACATAAAATATTGGTTTTCCAATTTTGATAGTTCAGTGTCCCTTCCCCCTTGCCTTCTTTTTCGGGAGTGCGGAATTCAACAGGCCAAAGTCAGAGAGCCTTTCTTTACAGTTTCAGGATTGGGATAGACATAATTGCTCATAAAGTGAGGTTGGGCATGACGGTAAGTTACCATAAGTAAAATCTATCGATGGGCTGTGTCGATGTAACTTGTACTCGTTTTTCATTCGATACATAAAATCTATCGGAAGAGGGGGCCCTGCGGTGCAGCAAATGCGTTGCATCATGCAGCACAATGAGCCGTCAAAAAGTTCTTTTTCGGTTTGATGGTCCAAATTTAAATAAAACTTTCCCGTGGTCACCATCCCCGCTTCCAAATACTATATGTGTCTTACTTTTTTCATAGTTCGCGTAATTTTCCACGTACATCTATTATAAAACAGGAAAGTAAATTGTGTGGTCTAAATTTATTTAAGTATGATTGTGGTGGTACCTACAGGCTTACACAATATCGGGCAATTTACTTGATAAACAATTTCTCTTAACCAAAGGATCCACCCGTACTCCGCACCACACCGACCACCGGCCGCCTTTCTATGCCAAATTAACAAACTACGTACTACTAGATTTTAATTTTATACACACGTTTTATTTGACTCAATCCACTGCCAGCTCCAGAATATACCCTTTTTTTTCTTCTATTGGGTTGAATGTTGATTTTACTGATACGTACCCACGGAGGTTTTCTTTAATGACGAATATCTCCTAAAGTATGAGGAATACAATGAACCCCCAATGATTTCTAGGTGCGTTTCAATGATACCCCAACCGACAATTGTCTCTGTCTAAACACGTGATTGAATAAGCCAAAAGAGACTTATATATGAAAATTCACAATTTTTGATTAATTTGAATCAAAATGACTTTTTTTTTTTTTACTAATTGGAGGAGTTGTTTTGATACAAAAAGATAATATTTATTGACAAGTATTTATTTTTAACTACTTGAAAGAACTGTTTTTTCGGTCACAAATTACAAATTTATTACTTTGGGTAAAAAATACTGTGAATTGCTAGGCTTTTTGTTATTTATTTTATCATTAAAACAAGTAAATTTGTCAATATAAGACATTTTTGGCTAATTATATCATGAACTTATTTGGTGGAACAAGGTTAGGTGTTGGTGAAATGAACAATAAAACTATGGAGGGTCTATAGTGATTTTGTCATACATGCAATGGATGGATATCTATCTTTAATGCAAACTTTAGGGGGTATCGGTGAAATTTAACCTTTCTTATTAGTTGTTTTCAAGGATAATCTTTGAAAAACGAAAGATCCATCAACTTCATTGAATAATCAACTTAAGATCTTAACCGTAAAACATTAAAATACACAAGAAATCATTGTTGTCCCCACTTTTTATTTTTATGAAAATCAATGCATGATAATCTCATCACTAACTTTTTTTTCCCCTAAAGAGAGAGAATTCCATTTCATACTACTATGGTTACCTGATGCTATGGAGGGGCCTACTCCTATTTCGGCTCTTCTTATCCACGCTTCTATATAGCCATACCTTGTATAAAAAAATGACTATTACAATCTACCACATATAAACGACAACAGAAGAAAAGACATAATACAGACGAGAACAACATAAGACAAACCAAAACAAATGAAAGATATATCGAGCGAAAGATTGCTTCGGCATGTCTGATGTCTGTGATCAATGTATGGTGTCGATTCGCTCCTATGTCACGGTAGTTCCATGGATGACGATTCTCTCAATACACAATTAAGATAGATAAACAACCGAAAAGAATTAAGGAGAAATCCGGGTGTCAATTGTCAAGAAACTGCATGCTTGATGTTGAAATCAAACATGAAACTGACCGATACAACCAAGTGTCTAAAGCACCAAACGCAAGAGCTTTGCGGCATAGATAGACATCATCCAACTAGATGGCCGAAGTCAACTATAGAGCTCTAAGAATCGGCAGAGAATCTATTGGAAAGAGACGTAGCCGTGGTTATTGAAAGGAAACTACCGATGTAAATACTGTATTTATCTGTGAGGTGTGTCACTAACTTGTTATACTTGTTGCTTTTCCTTAATTAATTATGGTATTGCGCGCGCATTTTGGATTATGGGTGTTTGGTTGCAACATTCTAAAATGCATTATTATATAATACATTCTCCAAATCACACAATAGAGACACAATTTGATAATCAGTCTTGGAGCTACTTTTGGATTCTCATTTTGAATTCTAGAATTATCCTTCGGATGAGAATGACCATATTACCCCTATCCTTTTTCCGATATTTTAATTAAATAACACTTTATTTAATAATTGCATTATCTATTTGTCCTATTTTAATTAATAATTGCATTTTCTATTCAAACTAATTTAACTAATAATTTTTTAATTAATAATATTGCAAATGATATTTTAAATATTAATATTTCAATTAATAATTGCAAAATATATTCGAGATATTATAATTAATAATTTTGCAAATGACACTTTATTAATAATATTGCAAAAATTATCATAATTAATTCCAAATATTTTAAAATATCATTTGCAATACTATTAATTAAAATATTTTGAATAGATTTGGCAATATATAGATATCGTTTGCAATATTCGTAATTAAAATATTTCGAATACATTTGCCATGTATAGATTTTTCAATTATTTGAAATATTATTATTAAAATATTATTAATTAATTATGAATATTAAAGGGTAATTCAAACACATACAAGGAAACCATAATAAATAACCAAGGGTAACATGTTAAAAAACTAATTCATAATCTATTTTGATGATTATATTTCTGAAAATTACTCTGCTGCAGAATCTATTCTGCACATATCTCCTAAACACTTTACTAGATTCATACTTTATTCCGACCACAATCCAAAATCAATAACTCGCAATCCACAATGCAAAACGCAAAAGTAATTATGCTCCCAAACGGGCCCTACGTAATCAAGAAAGTGAAACTATTTTCTCACGGGAATTAAATTTCATGCAAGCTCTAAAAATGTCTTGTTCCAACTAATCTTATTCACATTGATGATAAGCATTTAAGGATATCTAAAATCTGATGACAAAAGTTTAGTTCTAAGCAAAACTGAGATAAATTATGGAGTATTAAGTAGCTAAAAGTTAACACAGTCAAAGTGGGCACCATGGCTAAAAATATTTGTTATGTTAAAAATGTGTTGAGAATATGAACACTTATAATAGAACTGCTCCTGTCTCTAACAACTTAAACTTTTAGATGAGTTGGTGGCTAATAATTTAATATGGTATTAGAGCAGCATGTGCTCGAACCTCACCACTATCACCGTCTACCTAATATTTAAAATTTATACGTGTTTAGCACGCTTATGAAAAAGTGTCTGGCTACAAATGTGGGGGTGTGTTTAAATAATAAAGTTGACCCTCTCTCTAAAAGCTTAAGCTTTTAGATGAGTTGGTGGTTAACAATCTGATAAAATGTTACTCACTTTTGTAAGAGTAAATGTATTAAAAAATAGTAGATAAAAGTACAACAAATAACAACAAATTCTTTCTTCTTCTCTCTCTCCCCCTTTTTTGGAATGTAAGTTTAGTAGTAGTTACCAAGAAGTAAGCATTTTAAGTAATTCAGAGATTATAGAGGATGTGACACATATACTATGAGTTAGATGGGTCAAGTGACAGAGTGCTTTCGGAACCTCGTGTAAGTGGAGGATACCTACAAAGTTGGAGATGGAGAAAATTCTAATGTATCCTTCTTATAAGATCAACTATATTATCTGACACAGAGTATTGGGCTATTAAAAAGCAACATGCTAGTAAGATTAGTTCTATGAAATTGAGTTAGATGGAAGTGTGACAAGGTTTTACGAGACATGATTAAGAATGAAAACCTTCCTGAGATGTAATTAAAAGCTTGGGTGCTGATCAAACCGAGTATCTAGTGGTGGCATTTGAAATCTTCCTTCAATTAGGGAATTTCTGATTAGGGACAACCTCAATTAGGCAGATATTAGATTGACTGGTATATATATTGGTTTCGGGGTCTGTATTCTAGCACTTATGCACGCACTCTGTCTGCTTGACTTTGTTTTCGCTTAATTAATTTATATATTTTTGACCTACTAGAAAAAAAGAAGAAAGAAAACCTTCCTAAGATAGCATGGACAATACCGAAAAAACATGATATAGCATGGACAATACCGAAAAAACATGATATAAGAGAGAATGAAAAGGTAGTTTGGACATGTCTATCTTAAAACGGTCGATGCGGTTTTAGGACTTAGGAGAAGTGATATAGCAATGGTAGATTTTAGCATTAGTGGAGAGAGAGAGGCCTGAATTGACTTTAGAGATAGGGTGAATATTGTTGGGGCCAACTTACAAATAATTGCTTGTAAGTTGCTTCTCCAATTTGCATAACAATTTATTGGACGACACTGTAGTCTTGGATGAGATATATAATGGATGACGGGCATTGCATCCATTATTTTTGGCCATCCTACTTTCTTATACATCACCATCTGTTTTATTTTGTTGATTAATTTGTTAAAGCATATTGTTGAAGGGTTATTGATTTGAGTGTTTGAGAGGTGTGTAAGTAGAATTATCTATTTCAAAAAGGTTTCCAAAGTATTGCTTAATTCGGGTACCATTGTTAGTGAACGTTTTCTTTTGATTTCTCTCCCTCTCCCTCATAGTATGTAGAGGTGGCAAATGGGTGGGTTGGGTGGAGTTTGAATGAGTTGATATGGATTATGGGTTGAATATAGGTTGGATTGAAATAGGTCAAGTCAAACCCAACCCGACCCAACCCAACCTGCTTTTTCCGCTGCATTTCTCAACGAAAACCTTGCGAGGGACGAACAAAAAAGGAGGTATAGAACTCCCTATTTCTTCTACCCATGCAAATGCCTCCAAACCGCTAGAATCGGGAAAAAAGAAAAGAAAAGATACATGACAAAATGAATGTAAACAAATGTATAACAGTATGCCTAGAGACAATACATGTTAAGAACAAAAATTGAATAATTTTGTGGAGAATTACTACTTACTAGTACATTTCAAAGTAAACAAAAACCCAATCTCCCAATTGATTACCCAGTCATATAGAATTGCCCAGAATTTAGTAGGGAGTGCCTGCATGGGAGAGACTGAGAAATTGGACGAACGAGAGGAGAGAGAGAAAAGAAAATTATTATTATTTTTTTGAACTGCAAGAAAACTGAAATTTTCAAAGTTTTTTTATTTGTGTGTTCAACCCATCTTCAACCCAACCCATTTAAATATAGGTTCAACCCATACTATAATATGGGCAAGTTGGGTTGGATTTTAGGTGGGTGGATATGGGCGGTTTTATGGGTTAGGTTACAAATTGCCACCTCTAATAGTATGACTAGTGTACAATATTCTATTTGTACGCGGACTTTGTTATGCAATAGATTCGGCGTGCGAAGGGTGTGTTCCATTAACAAAAAACAGTTTTTTTTCTAAAAACCAAGAAAGGCCATTTTCTTACAATACATTACATAAAAAACCGTGAAAAACCAATTTATTTAAAATAGTGGAAGACCCCAACAGATTAGATAATTAAAGACAACAAAAATATAAGCAAATCAGACACGGTTGGGTTCGTGGTAACTTGGCTAGCTGCACTGTGGTGTCCTCAAAAATTCAGTAGAGCCTCTTCTAGGTGGTTCTGACCCGAGTGAGCGGCTAGTGAATGGAGAGAGATCTCGCACGAGTCCCTGCACACTGAGCACCCGCCGTTAGCACCTAACCTGGCCGGAGTGTGGCCAGGAAAGGCACTCCGACGGTCTAGTAAGTGACCGGAGAAGAAAGTAATATGCAGAGAGTAATGGTAGAGAGAGAAAGTGTTGTGTACCCGTCTAGGGCTTCGTTGCTTTGTATTTATAGGCTTCCCAAGTACAGGGGTAGATCGGTCAATCTGGCTCGGATGACGTCACCGAGCGTCATGAGCCAGTCCGGCATGCATTGCATGTCCTCATTCTCCAATCACAGTCGGACACGTAGTATAACCGCTTCGGGTGCCATCAGGCTGACGTAGGTACAGCTGTCTCAGGCACATGTGCCTCGCCTAGTTTGTTATGAGCGTTAACCGCCTCTGGTGACGTCACGAGGGTCGTCACCGAGATCTCGGATTATCCATCCGAACCGTCTCGGGTATGATCCGTCTCGGATGACTCGTCCGGTTCAGCCTACTGGCCGAGATATTGATTTGTCTTGGATGGGCTATGCTCGGTTGGCCCATAGTGTTTTGTTCCCTGGTTGGTCCAGAAGCCCGTTTGTGGGTTGCTAGATTTTGGCCCACTACAATAGCCCCTCAACTTCTTCCGAGGCATTTAGTTCCGAGAAAGGAGTTGAACGTCCAGCTTGAAGGGCCGCTGCATTTGGCCGAGGTGTGAGCACAATGTACCCGAGAGTATCGAGTCCCATCCGGTGTGTTTCTTTTCACCGAGCCCCAGCCGTGGTCGTTCGTAGATGGTCTCGGATTGCACCACGTGGTTGGAATCCACAGGTCGAGAGAGGAGCACACGGATTGCAACTACGCATGAAGGGACATGAGCATGTGAAACGTCAGGGGACGAACTCGGCGCGTCCCATCATGCCAGGTGTCAACGTTTTAGTCGCGCCGCCAGAGGTAACCTCGATTCCCGCGCCTTGATTCAAACGTTTCTATAAATAGGGCCCCTTTGGAGAGAGAAATACTTTTGCTCTCTCTTTCTCCTCTTGCTTTGAGAAATTTCTGCAACTCCCGACTTTCTGGTGAAGCCAAGATTGCCGCTTTCTGCCGTTGCTCCGCCGTTGCTCCGCCATTGTCTTCCATCTTCTCAACCTTTGGTAAGGGAAGATCACCGTGACTGTTCATCTCCGCCGCCGTCGCTTCTCTTTTCCGGCTAAACTCAGGTAACGTTTTTCCTGTCTGTTCGTTGATTCCTGTGGCTTTTCCTTTGATTTCGTTTTTGATCTGAAGTTTTTCGAAACGTTTTTACAAGTTTCATCTGGCAAAAATCACGTCTTATGATCTGTTGAGGGATCGCTGATGTTGCGACGAACAGTGAACTCAAGCGTTCAACTGTTCATCGTGTTCTTCGTTAGAGTTCGCTATGTGGCCGTTCGAGTCGCTTTTCGATCTTTCGACCCTTAGGTTTTAGGATTTAGTTTTGTTTGTCAACCGAGACAACTCCCGAGACAAGGGATTCGGACCTCGACCGAGTTCGAAACCCGAGCCGTCAGTAGCCCCCCCTTGCCTAGGATATCCGAGAAGCATAGATTGTGCCTAGGTTAATTAAATTTTCTGACTCGGAAATCATCCGAGCCAGTTTTACCACCACCGGTTATATGGCTGACTGTTTTTCACCCGTGCACTTTTTGTCAGGTTCTTCAACCCTGGAGCCCTTCATCCTCTCCTCGGGGAGCTCCAACAGGTCGAGCAGTTCCGACTCGTCCGTATATAGCCTCCACCGCCTTAGATTCCGTCTCGGGCAGACGTTTTTTGACCCCGACGTAGGTATGGCTTCCGCTGATCTCGGCCCAGTGGATGAGGGATTCGGCCCTCTGAACCCCATAGAGGTAGACCCTAACGCTCGTTCAGAGAGCGAGGGTTCGGTAAATCAGGGCGAGATTAGCAGCGATCACACTGAATCCGCCAACCCAGGGGCGCAAAGGGACGGAAACGGAGCCTCGGTTGGCCCTCCAGATGTACAGATTGTAGGGGTTCATCAACCGAGAAACAATAATTCCGGTTCGATATATGAACCCTCTACCGAACTCCCTCCCTCCGAGCCTATCCCCAGATCTTTGACCGTCGAGAATCCGTCGACCGAGAACCCAATTGCTGAGGATCATTCCCAAGGTACCCGGCCCCCTAGAACAAAAACTTCCGAGAAAGAAACCAATACTTACCTGCACTTCTTCAGCGGTGAGCCCGGAGAGTACGAGGCTTTTTGTGAAGAATACAACATACCGGCCGACGTGGAGGTTCGTTTGGTACCTCGGGACCAGATTACCTTTACCGGGGACCACATTACTCTTCCCCTCATAACGATAACCGAGGGGGGGGTTCGGTTCCCGGTGAACCCCCTTCTTCGTCAGTTCTTGTACGAATACCAGCTTTCACCGAGATTCCTTGCCGTGAACTCTTTCCGTATTATTAACGGTGTTTTTGTACTCCGAGAGAAGTTTGGACTTGTTTTCAATATTTCCGACCTCATCGGTGTTTACAACGTCTCTCGGAATAAAACGGGGGGGCGCAGGTTCTTGTCCCTCCGAAGCAATCCAAAGGCACCCCGAGACTACCTGATCGATCACCTCCCGGATTCTGACCGCGGAGCCAACGACTTCGTTGAGATTCGGGGCAATTTCGAGTTTGGTCCTGGTGACGGTGGCCTGTACCCCATCCCCCGGTTGGGCACATTGATAGGTTTATATTAGCTTACTTTTTATCTCGTGTGCATATCTTGTTTTTTGAATCCCTCTCACCGAGCTTTATCTGTCTTGCAGAACCGTCCCCGATATCCGCTCGGTTATTCAGAGCGAGAAACGACGATAACATCAACGCCGCCTACGCTGTCCCGAGAGAGGAGAGGTTTGCTCACGTACTATTAGGTTACGAGCCCACCTACACCTCCTATCTTCAAAAAAGGAGGAAGAAGTCGCAAGAGGAACTCGCTGCCGAGCGCGCAGGGCCGAGCAAGAAAAGAAAACGACCGTCGAGCAAAGGGAAGTCTGTTGAAGCCGTTGACGTGAGTTCGGATTCCGATATCGATTTTCACCGAGCCAAGCTTCAAAGTCTAATTGGGAGAATTAGGGAGCCACGAGCAGAGGAGTTTGAAGAAGAAGAAGAGGAAGGTATGGGGGGTAATCTTGGTGAACTTCCAAGTCTCATTCCGAGCAAGAAGGCTAAGAAGACTGTCGTCCCATCTGCCAAGGGTACTCCGAGCCAACCTAAACGAGCTCCTGTTGCTACCGATTCTAACCAGGCCGAGCTTAAGAAACAAAGGCTCGCTCTTGGCTCGGGCTCGGGGAAGGACGAACGGAAAGATAAAGGCGTTGCTGACAAGGGCACCCTTGAGAAGGCTCCCATCGAGAAAGAAGCTCCTCCTAAGGATTTGACTGCGGATACCTCCTCTCCGGTTCCTTTCATTTTTTCCCCTCAGATCAAGCAAGGGAGGCCGGTGCTGGTGACAGATAGTGTTCGAGACAATCCGAGGCTTGCGCTCCCCGTACTCCAAGGGGTCTGCTTACCCGAGGATATGAAACGCGTCCCCTCAGACCTCGAAGACAATATTGTTGACATGTTCTCCCACCTGACTCTTGTATGTTTCTTAACCGAGATTGTGTTCTTGCTTTTTTGTTTTTTGTGTAGTTCTCATCTCTTGTTTTTAATTGATGTTTCAGGCCAGCCAATCCTTGCTCGGTTATCACCAGAAGGTAGTGGGTTTGTCCTCCAGCTACTCTTCATTGAAAGCAAAGCACAGAGAAGTCCTCTCCAAAAGGAAAGAGGCCGAGGATGAGTTGGTTGCGGCTAGGCTTCAGATCTCCGAGCTGGATGAGCTTAAGAGACAGATGGGGGAACTGAGGCTACAGTTGTCCGAGAAGGATGAAGCGCATAAGAAAGCTCTGATCACGGCACACTCGGTGGGGTTTGAGGAGGCCAAAACAAAGGTTGTCGAGCACTATCAAGGCCAAGTTGCCGAGATCAAGAACATGGGCTTTCGGAGGGGTGCCGAGGTGTATTTCTTGAAAGGTATAGCCAAAGGGTACGAGCTCGGATTGGAAGCTGGCAGCGTCCCCGCTGAATCTGCTCTCCGTGCAGTCCCTGCGGTTGAACTTCCCGAGATCGAATTCCCTTCGGAGGAAGAGGAAGATGATGAAGAAGAAGAGGCTCCTGAGAGCGTTGCCGAGGGCGATGAAGAAAATGTTGAGAATACTGCCGATGCTGCCAATCAGGAGCTCGGAAAAGATATTTAATTTTCCAATTTTCTGAACTTGTTGGAACTATATCTTCTTGCTTGAACTACGTTTTGTTTGTGGCTCGGTGGAACTATATGCCGAGCCATTTGTGATGTTTGGTACAATATTTCTCTTCTTCCCCAAACAATTTCTTCTTTTGTGGCGGCTCGGTAGAATTTTACGCCGAGTCGTCTGTCTTGAGTGAATGGAATGGGTATCTTTTGTTTCTCTTGTTTGCATCCTGTTGAATGGTTACTTTCCGAGATGCTATACCAATACCCCCATTCGTCTCGGCTTAGGGCAAGTAAATACCCCTGGCCTAAGTTGAGATGAATGTGTTAAGAAAGTTTTGCTAAGGCATAGAATGTAACCGAAGCAATTGATAGGTCTTCTCGGATATATTGCCGAGTCAATTGACTGTTTATAATTGAGACTTACAAAAACTTTGAGAAATTTTTACAAGTGTTGAGTCCGAGAGCGATATTATGTAATCTGAATACCCCTATAGAGAGGTTCATTTGCTCGGATAATCGAGTCAATTAGGGATATAAGTCATCATTGAATCAATACCCCTGAACGAGAGTTTGATTAACTCGGTGAAAGTATACCGAGACAATTTGTTAATTTAATGGTTAATACCCACGTAGATGGGTTTTTACGTCGAGCTCGGTTTATTGGCCGAGACATTTATCGTTAGTACCACCACGAGGGTGTGTGATTTAGTGACGTAATCGTTTGGTTGGCTTGGTTATAACCGAGCGGTCTTATGGGATGAAACCCATGTGTTAAGTTGTGCCTTTGGCCGAAGCCGTTGGGTACAGATATCGAGGCACGATTAGAAAGATAGTAGTGGAGATCAAAAGTCTTTTCATTGATAAATTTCCGAGGAAGTAATACATCAAAAGTGCTTTGGAATTTCTCATTCATCATCCGAGAACGATATTGTTAAGCATAATATTTTCTCAAATTGTAAGCATTCCATGGCTTGTCCACAAGCTTCCCGTCCATGTCTTCAATCTGATAAGCTCCTTTGCCGACCTTCTTAATGACTCGGTAGGGACCATCCCAATTAGGCATGAGCTTCTTTTTCTTGTGTTTGTCTGTGACCTTTTTGAGAACTAGGTCGTCCGGGCAAAATGTCCTCAACCGGACCGTCTTGTTATATCCCTTAGCAACTTCTTGCTGATAAGCTGCCAATTTTATCCGAGCTGCATCCCTCTTCTCTTCGGCCAAGTCGAGGTCGTTGCTCAAGGCCGTGTCGTTGGTGGTTTCATCAAAATACTCGGTTCTGATGGTGGGTAGCCCCTTCTGGATAGGGATTACGGCTTCAATACCGTACGCGAGAGAGTAGGGAGTCTGGCCCGTAGAGCGCCTCGGCGTAGTCCGGAATGCCCATAGAACGTGTGGTAGCTCTTCAGCCCATTTTCCTCTTTTGGCAGTTAGCCTACGTTTGATTCCAGCCGCGACCGTCTTGTTAGAGGCCTCGGCCTGGCCGTTACCTTGAGGATAAACAGGTGTGGAGTTGAAGAAACGTACCCCGAGCTTGTCACAGACCTCTTTCATTTGCTTCCCAGTGAACTGCTTGCCGTTGTCCGAGACGATGGCGTATGGCACCCCGTACCGAGAGATGATATTTTGCCACAGAAAACTTTTTACATTTGCCTCGGTAATGAAAACAAGAGGCTCGGCTTCCACCCATTTGGAAAAATAATCTGTAGCTGTTATAAGGTAGCGAAATCCTCCTGGAGCAAGTGGAAGCTCTCCGACAATGTCCAAGCCCCATTGGGCAAAGGGCCATGGACTAGTGATCGGTTGAAGGTCTTCAGCTGGCTGGTGAATCATTGGCTTGAACAGTTGGCATTTGTGGCATTTCCGAACGAATTCTTCAGCATCTTCCTTCATCTTCGGCCACCAATACCCCTGAGTGATGGCTCGGTGGGCGATAGAACGCCCCCCCGAGTGGCAGCCCCCACTTCCAGCATGAAGTTCGTGGAGTATTGTATGGACTTGGTTTTGATGCACTACCATGAGGTACGGGCCCGTCCGAGAGCGTCTGTAGAGAGAACCTGTTGGTGACAGCCAGTAATTTGCAGCCTTGCATCTGATCCTATGGGCTTCTCGGCGGTCCTCAGGCAACTTGTCGTCTCGGAGGTAGAACACGAGTTCATCCATCCAGCTTGGACCGAGCTCAATATTCATTATTTGATACCTAGGGGGATCGAAGCTCGGTGAAGAGATTGTACCAAAGGAAACTGATCTCTGCTCGGACGCTTTGCATGCTGAGGCGAGTCCTGCGAGTGCGTCAGCGTGGGCGTTGTGCTCTCGGCCCACCTGATGTACCTCAATATCTTCGAACGTCTCGGTTAGGCTTCTGGCAAGGTTCAGATACTTTGCCATTCTTTCGTCCTTAGCGTCGTATTCTCCATTGAACTGGTTCACCACAAGTTGAGAGTCGCTGTAAACCATTAGAGTCTTTACCTCCATTGCTTCGGCTAGCCGAAGGCCAGCGATCAAGGCTTCGTACTCGGCCTCGTTGTTAGAGGCCGGGAACTCGATTGAGATTGCGTTCTCGTGAATGACTCCCTCGGGGGAGATTAGGACTACGCCAGCTCCGGCTCCTCGTTGGTTGGATGCACCATCTACATGTAATTTCCAAGCATTACCATGGAACATGTGCCAAGTAGAGAATGGCACCGCTGTTTGGTCTTCGTCCGTGCTCGGACTCGGTTCTCCTTCTGAGGGAGGCGTTGGTGTGAAGTCGGCTGTTTGAGTTTCTTTGGGTGGGTTTTCGTCCGAGGTGGCATTGATTGTATCTTCGAATGCCACGGGGGCGTCAGGGTCTTCACATGGTTGCTCGGGTAGGGATGGGTTGGGGTCTTCTTTCTTTTGCTTTTCTTCTCCAGGTGTTAGCTCGGCAATGAAATCAGCCAACACCTGTGCCTTTATAGCTGTTCTTGGTCGGTATTGGATGTCAAAGTTGGCCATTTCACATGACCACTTCGAGACTCGTGTTGAGAGATCAGCTCTTCGGAAAAGTGCCTTCAGTGGATACTCGGTGAGAACAATGATTGTGTGAGCTTGGAAGTAAGGAAGTAGCTTCCGAGATGCAACCACGAGAGCAAAGGCAACTTTTTCAAGAGGAAGGTACCTTGTCTCGGCTCCAGTCAGAGTCTTGCTTGCGTAATAAACTGGTCGATGCTCGGTTCCCTCTGTTCGGACAAGAACCGAGCTGACTGCGTGTGGAGAGACAGAGAGGTAGATGTATAAGTCTTCGTTCTCCCGAGGCGTCTCCAGTAGTGGAGGCTCGGTTAGATAGGCTTTCAGGCGTTGCAGAGCCTTCTCACATTCTTCAGTCCATTGGAACTTCCTTTTGCTTGTCTTGATTGACTGAAAAAGAGGGCGGCATACGTCAGCCGAGCGGCTGATGAAACGGTTGAGAGCTGCCGCCATCCCGGTGAGCCTTTGAACCTCCTTGATCGTACTCGGTGAGACGAGCTGTTGAATAGCTGTAACCTGGCTCGGATCTGCTTCAATACCCCTTCTCGTCACCAAGTGGCCTAGGAATTTCCCTGAGCCCACTCCGAAAGAGCACTTGTCGGCGTTGAGTTTAAGGCCGTGTTGCTTCAGAACTGTGAACATCTTGTTGAGGTCTGCAATATGATCCTTCTCTTGTACACTTTTCACCACCATGTCATCAATGTAGGCCTCCATCGTGTCCCCGAGCTGATTTTTGAACATCCGGGATACCATCCTTTGGAAGGTAGCCCCGGCGTTCTTCAGCCCGAAGGGCATGACGCGGTAGCAATAGAGACCTCTAGGTGTGATAAAGGCTGTTTTCTCCATATCTTCTGTGTCCATAAAGACTTGGTGATAGCCCCTGTAGGCGTCCATGAAGCTTAACCGAGAGTGACCAGCCGTAGCATCTACGAGTTGGTCTATCCGAGGGACAGGGAAACAGTCCTTCGGACAGGCATCATTGAGGTTCGTGTAGTCGACGCAGACCCTGAGCTTCCCGTTCTTCTTCGGGACTACCACCGTATTTGCAAGCCAAGTAGGGTACTGGACCTCCTGGATTGCTTGGGCTTCCAACAGTTTGTCAACTTCTGATTCTACTGCCTCGGCGTGAACAGCAGAGGACCTTCTCGATTTCTGAATAACCGGGCGCCTCAGGGGGTCAACGTTAAGCTGATGCTTAATGAATCTCGGGTCAACCCCTGGCATCTCGTACGGAGTCCAAGCAAACACCTCAATGTTTGCCTTGAGAAAGGTCACCATCTCTTCCCTTTCGGCCTCGGTTAGGGTGGAGCCGATCAGGAAGAAACGGCTTCCATCCTCATTGATTGAGACCGTAACGAGGTCTTCCACGGATTTGGCCTCGGCTGGCCGACCGACATCTTCCAAAACGGGCGCCCCGGGTATCTCCACCCACTGCACCTGCTTTGGTTTTTTCTTCTCCTTTCTGCCCACGGTTGAAATATAGCATTTCTTCGCCGCAATCTGATCTCCCTTCACATCCTCCTGTTTCCCTTCTGCTCCGATAAACCGTAGCACCTGATGGTACGTTGATGCTACGGCCTTCATTGCGTGCAGCCAATTTCTCCCCAATATGATGTTGTAGGGACTCGGTGAGTTAACAACAATAAATTCAACTTGCTGCGTTACCGATCCAGCGATGACTGGAAGGGTAATCGTGCCGAGAGGATAGACGGGCATACCACTGAAGCCAACGAGGGGGACCTCGGATGGCTTGAGGTCCTTAGAAGTAAATCCGAACCGCTTAAAGAGAGAATAGTACATTACCTCGGCGGCACTCCCTTGATCTATCAAGATCCTTTCCACCTTAGCTTTCCCAATTTTGAGAGTAACCACGAGAGCGTCATTGTGGGGGAACTGCACCCCTTCCAGATCCTTTTCGGTGAAGGTAATCGTCCACTGGGAGCCCTTGGTCGGAAGCTTCCGCTTTGGTTGGTGCTTTACCGAGAGCACCTCCAGCGCTCTGGTAGCCTGCTCAATCTCTTTGTACACTCGAGCCTCCAACATTCTCGTGACCGGGCCGTGGATCACATGCATTACCACCACATCTTCCTGGGCACCCCCCCTGCAGCTGCTCCTTGGCTTTGTGCCCGAGCCAGGGTCTTATCCTGGTCGATGTAAGCATCCAGATTCCCTGCCGAGACAAGGGATTCTAAATAGGCTTTGAACGGTCTGCACGATGTCGTGTAGTGGCCCTGTTCTCGGTGGTATGTGCAGTAGACTTTCTTGTCTTTAGTTTTATCATTGGTTCCCATCTTATGGTCCGGCCAGCGAAAGAATCTTTCATTTTCAATCTTTCGGAGGAGCATATAAATTGGCTCGGTAAATACCGTTCGTTCGGCAACAAAGTCACTCGCCTTCGGGGGTCTCTTTGCCGCCCCTGCTTTGATGGTGTTCACTGCCTTCTTCTGATTTCCCGAGACATGGATAACCTTTGGAACGGAGGAGGAGGTTGGAGCATCACGCTCGGTTAAGAGTTCCTCAAGCTCTATATATTTATTTATCCGTTCCATCAAGTCATCCATATTCCTCGGTGGGTGCAACATCAGATCAGTAAAGACAGGGCTCTTACTTTCCAGACCGTGCTTGAAGTGGGTCGCAGCGAGAGTTTGATCACAACCCTGGACCTGGTGGAACATTTCCCAGTACCTAGCAGCGTACTGGCGCAGCGTCTCGTCCGGGCGCTTTCTCAAACCGAGAAGAGAGTCCACCTCTTTCTTCTGTATATTGCTCGTGACGAACCGAGACAGGAAAGCTCTCTCCAGGGCCTCGTAACTTCCGATAGATCCTTCTTCAAGTTTGTTAAACCAGAGGGATCCGAGAGTCCCTAAGCTGGTAGGAAATACCTTGCACATAATGGCTTGATCCGAGGTGTAGAGATTGATGATCTGCCTGAAGTAAATGAGGTGGTTGTATGCGTCCGTTAGGGCGTCATAACGATTGAACTTTGGGAGCGAGAATCCAGCTGGTAACGTTGCCGAGGCGATCTCCTTTGAGAAGGGTGATTTGGCCAACTGTTTCAATCGCTCGTCGACGCTCGGTAATGGAGGGAGAGAGGGTAGAGGGGGAAGGGACGGAAGGGTAAAACCTTGACTGTTACGAGAACGCTTCTCGGTACTTGTTTGGTGATGCTCGTCATTGCGACGCTCTTCTTGGTACCGAGACCTCTCTTTGTGGCCATGCTCTCTCCTTCTCCCCCCAGCGTCGTCATGGTGAGCCCTCTCTTCGGTTCGATATGCTTTACGTTTTCCCGTATCTCCATCTCGGAAGACCGTCAAATTTGGTTCCTGTGGAGAGGTTTTCTTCAAACGCTCAACCCGAGCTCGGAGATCCACCGAGGTCGTTGGTTGAGGAGGTGTTTTGTGGCGTCTTCGACCAGGAGAACGCTCGGTCCGAGTGGACTCCTTGGGATCCTTTCGAAGGTGGACCGGTTTGTACTGACCGTCTTCGAAGTAGTAGACCGTCTCGTGTGACGCCGAGAGCTGCGAGTAAGGTGAGCGGGCACTTGATTCCGAGATTTGTGTGGAGGTATGCCTAGAGGAATCGCCACGGTTTCCCCTTGAAAGGTGCTCGGTCGATAGGTTCCCGTGCCGCAGCACGAGAGCCTTGCTGTGAGCCCTTCCATCGTTGGGTTTACCGAGACGATCCTTGGCCGAGCGTCGTTGTCCTGATATCCCTCCGTAGGACGTCGCTGTAGTTTCCACCGCTGCTTTCTTTTTGACCGTCTCGGTCAGCTTAGAAAGCTGAGCTCGCATCGCCTGCATCTCGGCATCTCGCTCCTCGAGATGGCGAGTGAGTTGCAGAATGGTGAGTTCCTGCGAGTCTGGACTCGGAGTGAGTCCGACGTGACCCGTCGGAATTGAGACGGAGATGTGGGGGGTTCCTTTGGGATCTCTGGAGGAGGAGGGGTGGAGCGGGTCGGTGGGGTTTGGTGGTTGGGTTGGCTCGCCACCCATATCGAGTCAGGAGGAGTGAAGAAAAGAGGGAAAAATGGAGGAGCACCGGAGGTTCTGGGTGGGTCCCCAGCAGAGTCGCCAATTGTGGTGTCCTCAAAAATTCAGTAGAGCCTCTTCTAGGTGGTTCTGACCCGAGTGAGCGGCTAGTGAATGGAGAGAGATCTCGCACGAGTCCCTGCACACTGAGCACCCGCCGTTAGCGCCTAACCTGGCCGGAGTGTGGCCAGGAAAGGCACTCCGACGGTCTAGTAAGTGACCGGAGAAGAAAGTAATATGCAGAGAGTAATGGTAGAGAGAGAAAGTGTTGTGTACCCGTCTAGGGCTTCGTTGCTTTGTATTTATAGGCTTCCCAAGTACAGGGGTAGATCGGTCAATCTGGCTCGGATGACGTCACCGAGCGTCATGAGCCAGTCCGGCATGCATTGCATGTCCTCATTCTCCAATCACAGTCGGACACGTAGCATAACCGCTTCGGGTGCCATCAGGCTGACGTAGGTACAGCTGTCTCAGGCACATGTGCCTCGCCTAGTTTGTTATGAGCGTTAACCGCCTCTGGTGACGTCACGAGGGTCGTCACCGAGATCTCGGATTATCCCTCCGAACCGTCTCGGGTATGATCCGTCTCGGATGACTCGTCCGGTTCAGCCTACTGGCCGAGATATTGATTTGTCTTGGATGGGCTATGCTCGGTTGGCCCATAGTGTTTTGTTCCCTGGTTGGTCCAGAAGCCCGTTTGTGGGTTGCTAGATTTTGGCCCACTACATGCACATTTGACTTCTTCTTTTTTTTTTTTTTTTTTGAACTGCAACAAATTTGACTTCCTAGCTAGTAGAAAGTTTTATGTTCAGTGAAGGGGTTTTTGCAGGAACACATGTAGGGGCTGAAAGGGGTTTGGCAGGAAGACATGCGGGGGGGCTGAAATATAAAGGTTATAAAGGGTCACGATGGTTCGGACCAAAGGCCCAATTATTTAATAAGATAAGCCAATCCTGCAATAGATGAACCGAACCATTACCCGAGCCCAATGGGGCTGTACCGAGACGGTATGAATTAATGAGAATCGGCGTTTTGGCAAGACAAGATTAACCCAGGCGAGCCACCTGAGCCAGGTAAACCCGAAGTGATTCGCGAGGAATACAGAAGGTTGTTCAACCAACACGTCATGGATGAAGTCGTCCGAGGTTGCACTTTGCTTCCCTTTATAGAAGAGTGAGACCATTGTCTTGAGAGTGAAAAGCAGGCACAAGTGATTGAAAGGATAGTTCAGTGACAGTACGAGATTGAAACTTAATATCTCTTCTTGGAGGGTGTAAATACGGGGTTCGGGGTCTCCCCTGAAAGCAAGCAAGGAGGTGTAGCTAACAACAAGCAAAGTGACTGAGACTTCTGATTCGAAGTCGAAGGATCTCGTCCTTACGACAGTTACCGAGCGTGACTAGCTCGTGATGGGCCATGTGCATATAATTGTGACGACGGCCGAGCGGTTACGACTTGTGTCACTCTATGATCTGTAGCATGCACATGCAATCATAACGAACTTAGCTCGTGATGTAGCGTGACGTCATCTAAGACGCTTGTAGACACCCCAATTTGGTCCTATGAAAATCCGAAGCATTCCCAATGATGAAAGGGGACTTATGAACATGTTTATGAGCTTAAAGAAATGCTTGAAATCCAACCGAAACCTACGAAAACACTGCCAAACCAAAAATCGGGAGAAACCGTCAAACCCATTTCATGCACCTGAAGCACCCCAATATGCACCTGAAGCATCCCCTTCAGGTGCCTAAACCATCCTTCAAGTGCCTGAAGCACCCTTTCAGGCTCCTGAAACACATTTTTCGGGAATTTAAAAATTAAGATGTGAATATCTGAAATATGATCATGGTGATTCAATTCTCGCCGTTTTGGCAGAGAATCAACAGGAAGGGTAGGGAATCACTTGATTAAGCCTAAAACAACCCCTAAAATGGCCTCCAACCCACATTAACCATCCTTTGGAGCCTTATTTAAACCCCCACACCCCTCCTTTGAGGGGGGTTCCACCATAATCTGAAAAAAATACCCAAGGTCTGCCCTTTTTCTCCCAAGAAACCACCAAAAACTAGTCACCAATCTCACCCAATCCACTCATCATCCATCTAAAACCCATCTCCATAACTCAAGCACCCATTTTAAAGCTCCAAAAGGTAGAAATCCTACCTAATCAGTGTTGGAAGGTCCTTGTTGAGGGAAGTCAGTAAGTCTATATTGGTTCTCAATACCAATAATGGCCTTACAATAACTTAAACACATTAAAAGAGCATTTTTGCTCGACACCTAAAGCAGCGGCTTCAGGCACCTCAAGCAGCAGCTTCAGGCTCCTTTCACTTTCTTCTCTTTTTGTCCTAAAACACTTCATTTTGGCCCTTAACCATGTTAGTAATATTTTACATTTAAAAAACAAGTTGGACACCTTCTGTTCCCCACTTCAAAAGGCGAAAAACCATGTTTTTAAGGAAGTAAATGGCTATCTAAGGGGCTAAAATAATCCTTTTATCCCAAAATCCCCCACAGAGGTCCTTTTTTTTTTTTTTTTTTGCAGAAATGAGTTGAAAAGTCTCTGTCTTGCTCTTCAAATGAGTGAAAATCATGTTTTTTAAGGTATAAATGTTGTTTTTATGGCACAAATGAGTCACTAAACAAAGTGTTCAAGCTTGGTTTCCACACAACAGTGAGTTAATACCACTTTCCTATCAATAACAAAACAAAAATAGAGGGAAAAAGTGGTTTTGACCAAGCATCTGAAGCACAATTTCAGGCGCCTGAAGCACTCCTTCAGGTACTTGAGGGAAAACAAAAGGATCATATCTAATTTTACCAGAAAGGTCCCCAAAAGCTTTTTGTTCCATTGTATTTGTAGTTTGCAGTTGTTGTTACTCTTATTCATGTTGTTCCATAATCATGTTACATCATCTATACGACCACAACCATCCACTGTCATATGTCAATCGTGTTAATCTCCACTTGTCTCCCTTTCCTTTTATGTGGATCGAGTTTAAGAAATGAATGTTTTCTAAAAATCCCTTTAGCGCTTAGTAAAGACCAGTTTCCATAACCGGGCAATGGGGGTGCCTTAATACCCTTTCCCCCTTGTAACCTAGCTCCCGAACTTGAGAAATCTTGGTAACGATGTGCCGGTAAAAGCTTTTTCCAAAACAAGGGCAAAAGAGTCATTTTCAAACCAGTTTCTCGGGTACGGTCTTTAAACCCGGGTGGCGACTCCAAAATCAAAATCATATTTTCCAAACCATTTTCAAACTTGAATGATATTTCCCTGGTGTCCACAATGCTTGTAGGAGCCAATCTTGTGCTTGGAGCCCAAGCCATGAGAGCCTATATAAGTAAAGAGAAGGTAACCCTAAAAGGTACACAACAAATACACTCCACTTCTCTCTACTTCTTTGGTACTTCTCTCTCTAAGTCTCTCAGTAGACTGTCAGTGTGCCTTCCCCAACCACATTCTGGCCGGGTTTGGCACTAACACTAGGTGTTACTTGTGCAAAGGTATCAAGAGGGATAGATCTCGCTATTACAGTGGAAAAGAGTCAACTCAGAAGGTTCATCTGAAGGAGGACACCAAAACACGTATCTAAGAACATGAATCGCCTATTTGAATTTCATTTTTTGATTTTGCAGTCAGTGGAGTTCGAGCCAATTTGCAAACACCTCGACTAGATTGCCTCTCCGATCCGGTCAAAGGTAGGCCATCCATGTTGAGAATAGAAAATTCACAAGAAAAGCTCGTGGACTGGTCGAAAGAGGTTGCCATGTTTCGAATTCAGGATGTCAGAGTTTACAGCTCATTAATTACCACTTAAGCTACCCATTACAGCCTGTTTGGTAGAAGGATTTGAGAGGACACAAGATTACGTATTTTGGGTGTTTGATATGTTTTTGCTTCCCGGATATCTATTTTTTTCTCTCTCTCTCTCTATCTATATATATATATATATATATATTAGTTTGGGATTCCTAATTCCGGGACTCATAGTTCTGGATCAAATTTTCTGTGTTTAAAAAGTATTTTTAAGGATTCCCGCGAGAAATCATCGGAAAAAAAAAATACCAGAAAGAGCATGATCCAAGCAGTTTTTCATAAAACTGTATATGTACTGTTTTTGTGAAAAATTGCTCAGATCAAGCCCTTCCTAGTTGTTTTTTGGATAATTTCTTACTGGGACCATTAAAAATACGTTTTAAACACATTGGACGGTTCAGATTATGCAAAAACACGTTTGAAAACCTTAAAAAAAGTAGTTTTTCTTCAATCTGAGATTCTTGACTGGATCATTGGGGTGTGTGTGTGTATAGACATCCATATACCTGTACAATGGGATAATTTTAGGACAATCCCCCTTCCAAATTTATTCTCAGCTTCCAGATTACCAAAATACCCCTCTTCCACTTATCTCCAGCCTTCCTTCATCCATTTTCTTTTGCGCATGAAACCAATTACCCTCACCAATGGCCACTGTCAAACAACTCCACTACCACCACCATGTACAACAACCACTACCCTGTCGGAAACCACCAATCACTACTTCCACCACAAAAAAAAAAAGGCCACAAGCCCTAATCTCCAAACTGCAAGGCCAATCTATAAAACTGTAATACATAATTTGAAAAGCACCATCCCAATTTCAAATTAAAATCGACAAAACCAAAAACCCTTACCTCAATCTTGATTCGCCACCACCATCGTCTCCAATCACCACCCTCGCCACTGATGACCACCTCCATTGTCATCACAGATCGCAAAGAGAAAATGGGATTTTCAAACCCCCCAAAACTGAAACCCTAAGTCGGGGTATGTGGTTGTGTGTGTGGAGAGAGAGAGAGAGAGAGAGAGTGATCCGTGTATGGTCCATATTGTGCCACCTCATTGACAATCGTAATATTTTTTAGTGTTTCATAACTTTTCAGCAATATGATTCGTAACACTTTCTATGATTCATAACATTCTGGACGTTTTGTAACTTTTAAAAAAAAATAATTTGCAACTTTTATAAATAGGAGGTAATCGATTTGTAACTTTTACATGGGTGCATATGATACACACCCAAATAGGGGGTGTATATTGTAGCTTTTCCCATGAGCAAAAGATACACTTTTTTGTTGTTGACAAAAGTAGGAAGTTGTATTGATTGAAGCCAAATGACACTTACAATAGAGAAGTCATTAGTTAAACTGATTGTCTAACTGATACAAAACGAGAAAAGTACAAGGCGGTTGATGTCTTTTACCTCAAATTGTCTTTTACCCCAACCAAGGCATGGCCTGACCCACAGTTTGCAGAAATTTCATATTTCCTAGAAATCTCAAAAAAGATAAAATTCTAGCCAAGAAAAAAGACAACAAATCCCCAGATGATCAGACGAACTCCAACCAAGTATGAACGCACTAATGACTCCCAAAGCTACAGATCTGACAAACCACGAGTTGCTTGAGCAAGATATCAAACAAGGGTAATAGAGCATTGTTGACATGGACAGGGGCGGCCCCATGTAGGGGCAAGGGGGGGCTGCTGACCCCGCTGAGCAGGAAATTCTCTTTGGGATACGCATATTTTTTTGGTTATTTTTGTAATTTTGCCCCACGGGAGTGTATATTGTTGTCTTTACATT
Source organism: Vaccinium darrowii (assembly GCA_020921065.1). Classification (NCBI taxonomy): domain Eukaryota; kingdom Viridiplantae; phylum Streptophyta; class Magnoliopsida; order Ericales; family Ericaceae; genus Vaccinium; species Vaccinium darrowii. The sequence continues at coordinate 22,210,124 of CM037154.1, read as the reverse complement.
GTGTTCCTTGCCCCACAAATAATTCACTTGCCCTAAATGTGCTGAAAATTTGCATGTAACTTTATAGGGAACCATCAAAATGAAACGAAGGGACTAAATATTGTAGATTCTTGACCCCCTAATGATAAATCCTGCATCCGCCCCTGGACATGGATACCGTTATGAAGCAACTTTCTCTGAAAGAACCCTATCCGTAGACGTAATATTCACCCAAAGACGAAACAAAAAACTCTCACAAAAAGGAGAGACAAAACTCTCACAGAAAAGAGAGATAAAACTCTTACAAACTAGATGATAAGTTGTTGATCTGAAGGGATACGAGAAAAATAAACAAAGATTGAGAGCTAGTCAGAATTAGATGACATGCATATATGTATAGCACTTTGTTTGTCCAAACCCGGCCAAAAGATTTCGTTTTCAAGTACTAGTATCGCATCATATGATAGGAATCCGTCAAACATCAACAATTGTCGGGACCATAGGTATGAATAATCAACAAAATAAGAACAAAAACGAAACCTAAACAGATAAGGAAATTTACAACAAATTAAATTTGAATGGCCACAAATGAAATTAATTATGAAATAGTTAGGGCGATGTTTATTAAGTCGATCAAAAGCTCATTAGTAAATTATACCTCTACTTATATTAAAAATGAAGCAATAATTCGTGCTAATGACTATGTAATGAGAACCTCTTGATTTGAGTTATATAATTTGGAGTACTACGCCACAAGAACTAAAGTAACTGACCATATAAATGACTCAATTAATAATCGAGTTGTACTTTTTATTTTTAGATGCGTGTTTAAGATCGTGGAAGGAAATCAATGTATAATTGTGTCTATGTTTTGATGTAAGTCCATATATAGTGTTTTCAGCACAGTGCTCGAGTAAAAACATCCAACAACTAATCTGCCAGAAAAGTGCTCGAGCAACTCAAAATGTGCTCGAGCAAGGGAGTTTGCAGCTTATTAATATAGCAGCTAGGGTTTCAAAAAAGTCACGTCTTTTACAGCCACCACATGAACGTGAGAAATTTAGAGAAGAGGGAGGGGCTGTTCCTTTGAGTCTTGGAGCACAACTAATGCATCGTTGATCAATGCAATCAACTCCAAGAAGTTTTCCCGCAATCTTTATTCAATCTTTTAATACTTTTCTAGTGAATTTCTGGAAGCATCTCGGAGGGCTTGAGTGATTCAAGGCGTGCGGCAATCAAACACTTGGTGCGATGAACGTGGATTTGGCAATCGGTTCTTGGGTCAATTGAGAGGAGTTTCAATTGTAAGTATAGGTCGATTGTAATCGCACAATGGTTTCTTTAGTGTTTTGATTCCTTCCCGTGGTTTTTACCCTATTCGAGGTTTTCCACGTATATTGCGTGTTTATCGTTTCTTCATTTATTTTTAATTCCTATTATTGCTTGATTATTCGATTGCATAAAAAAGGAATTTTTCAATTGGTATCAGAGCGGGTCGCTCGTTATATTAGGGTTTATTCCTAGAGTGGATCCTCAGTTAAGATGAACACGCACACGCATACAAACATGTATCATTTATCCAGTCGTGTTCCGATTTTGGATAGTGAGAATTTTGATTATTGGAAATCTAGAATAAAAGCTGTTATGAGATCAGCAGACGAAAAAATTTGGAAGTCTTGTGTTAATGGTTATACGTACCCTACTGTTACAGTGAATAATCAAGTAGTGCCCAAACCTAGTTCCGAGTTATCTGTCGCAGAAAAGGCACAATTACAAGCAAATAATAGAGCCTTGGATATTTTATTTAGTGCAGTGGATGTGAATGAACACCGTAAGATATCCAACTGCGAAATAGCAAAGGAAGCATGGGATATTTTAGTCACTTGTCATGAGGGTACTGATGTTGTCAAGCAATCCAAATTGCAAAGGCTTACAACCGAATTTGAGGTTATTAGAATGCAAGAAGACGAGACATTCAACCAATTTTATTCTAAGCTAATCTCTATTGTGAAACTTTAGGTGAACCAATTCCTCCTTTTAGAGTTATTAAAAAAAATTTGCGATCTTTTCCTGAAAGATTTAAAACTAAGGTCACTATGCTTGAAGGTAAACGCAAGCTTAAAGAAAAGTCTGATGAAGAGGTAGTTGGTCTTCTTCAAACCTATGAGGCAGATATGTTGCAATCTGAATCTCAGAAATCAAAAATAAAATCTTTGACTGAGTCGATTGCTTTTAAAAGTTCTCAAATTGATGAGACAGATTCAGATTGTAATAATGATGATGACAATGTTACTGAAAACATGGACTTATTTTTTCAAATTTTGAAAAAGTTTTTTAAAAAGAAAGCTATAAAAAATGGTTCCAAGATTAAAAAAAATAATCATAATGGTAAAGAAGATTTTTCTATTGGTAACGAGAAAAATGGAGAGAAAGGACAATCATCAGGGCCCAAATGTAGCGAGTGTCATGGGTATAGTCACTTGGCTCATGAATGTATCAACAAGTTGAAAAAGAAGGTGAATTACAAAGCTAACATAACTTGGGATGATGATAGTGAGTCTAGCAAGTCTGAGGAAGAACAAGAAGATATCAAAAAATATATTGCATTTGGGGCATCCTTACAATCAAATCTTAGTGAGGAATCTTCGGATGACAGTGACGATGAGGAAGAAGGAGATGAGTTTGAGGACAATCAAGAGTTGAGAGAAAAATATGATCAATTATATCGAGAAAGTGTTAAGACCATCAAGGTAAATGTTAAATTGGCTGAGAAGTATAAGTCAGCTGTGGCGGAGTTGGCGAAACTGAAAAATCAGGTTGATGATCCGAAAGGGGTGTTAGCCTCCGTTAAAGGAGAGAGAGACATGCTTCAAAAGGAAGTTGTAGGATTGAAAGAGAATCAATGTCTTGACTGATCAAAACTCCCTACTCGAAATTGAACTTGCAAGTGCTAATAGTGTATTTGAGCGTTTCAATGCAGGATCAAAAGCCTTGGATGACATGCTTCTTATGCAAAGGCCATCAAGTGACAAGTCAGGCCTTGGCTATCTTGGAGAATCAACATCAATGCAAAATGGAGGTAAAATTAATGAAACAAAGCCTAACAAGGTAAATTCTAAACCTCATGCTATCCTATTGTTCATGATAATGTTAAGACGACTCATGACATTAATAAGACAAACAAGAAAAAAATCATTCCGACGTGTCATTATTGTCATGTTAAGGGTCATATTAAACCAAACTACTTTAAACTCCATGGTTATCCTATCACTAATCATGTTCATGCTCCACAAAATATAGATAATTACGTTCAGGTAAGTAACATGAAACCTAGACCTCTTCGTGGGAAGTTACAGATGTCAAATATTTCACACGCACTTAGCATATTCTCATAGTTATGACAAACATGTGCCTACGTGTCATTTTTGTGGAGTGAAAGGTCACATTCGACCAAATTGCTTTAAACTCCATGGGTACCCCAATTCTTCTTCTCAATATCAATATGTTAATGACTATCATGGTAGATCTCAAAGACCCTGACGTAAGGTGACTCATGGAAATTATGAGAAGGTGAACCCTATACATGTTCCTAAAAATGGTAAAGAAATTGAAAAGGTCAAGACTAGACCTATCTGGGTTAGGAGGTCAAATTTGAGACCTCATGCGGATTTGTCCGTTGATGCTCTAGATGACTCGGGATCATCTAGAGGAGTTGACCTTGCATTTTGAAGCTTGATCTTGGTTCCATAGTCTAGGTTGATCTCCATTGCTTATCTTGCACCTAGTTCTATGGGTTTAGTCATTTATATATAGTTTTATTATTTCTCTAATTTGGAACACTATGCTTATTTCTTTATTGTCATTGATTTTATGTGTTTTTTTAAAAAAAAAAAAATCGAATAGCTTAAAATCCTCTAAAAATATTTTTTTCTGCACTGTGGATGCCTTGAGGTTTGAGTTTGATGCTATGAGATTTGAGCATCTTAACGTCTTGATAGTGTATGGGCATCCTATTTGGTTCTTTCTTGCGATGTATTTGAGAGTTAAATGTATCAGGCCACATGTCTCTGTGACTACTACCTCTACACGTCAAAGTTAAAGAGATTACTTGACAAGGCGAGTTTCATTCTCATGCACCTGGATATGTCTCGTATTTTTCCTAAGCGATTGACCGGTTTTGGCCTCATATCTGGATACGTTGTTATATGTCTTTTTATGCAAAAGCAATAAAAAAATATATATATACCTAGTTGTGGATGAGATAAATGTTTATCCGGGCGTTCACTGAGTAACTGGACAATTGGGGTGAGGTGCTCTCCCTCTAAGCATTCGCGTCAAAAGGTGGATAGACCTCGTGAAGACATCTGTATTGGACCACTTGCCTAGTAACCAGATCATTCGGCTCTATCCAGTCCAAATATTCGTGTCAAATGGTAGTGGGGTAAAAGAGAATTTAAGCATTCGTGATTGGACCATTTGCTTAGTAACCGGGCATTGGGTGTGAGGTACTATTACTCCCAATTTTCGCGTCAAATAGCAATGGGGTAAAAGCGAAAACATGACTATGAAATTATATCTATTATTAAGTATTAAGTTGAGAAAGAGTTGTTTTTTTCTTGGAGGGGACATAATTAGTATCAATGGGTGCTTGGTTTGACTTCGTGAGGGAGAGAGTGCGTGACAGTCCAATGGTACATGAGAATTTTTCGGATGCTTGGATGGTGATCTTAATTTCCTATGACGTGTTTCACACACTCACTGCTATCATAGACTCATATGTCATGGTGCATTTAATTTTTCAATATATCCTTGATTGGTTCTATTTGATTTGCCCATGCATTTTCATTATGTTCACTCCTGGAGTCTCATAGCTGAGACCTTCACCTCAGTGGGTTTGATCCAGTGTTAAGTTCTACATGTATATTGTGATTACCAAGTGTGACGTTTTGCTACGTGTTTTTTTTTCCTGGATATTGATTAATTCTTTAGATGCGCGTGATTATTTTGAAGTATTTTGATATATAGCTACTTATGGTTTTATGGCAATGTCTGTTTTGGTTACTAGCTCTCGCTATTTTCTACAACTCACTTGACTATACTTTAATTGCTCATTCTTCGTTCACTTCACTTTATATCTCATGTTGAATATTTGCTTCATTACTGTTATTCGTTATGGAATAATTGGAGTATGGTCGACCTGAATATTTGCTTCGTTACTGTTATTCGTTATGGAATAATTCATACTCCGTGGAAGCACACGTTTTGGGACAGACAAATCGATCAGGTCGAATAATCCGTTCCAGTTCCTGCTACCCCTCTTGCCGCTCGGCATGAAGTTGAACCTCATTGAAGAATTCCATACTAGAACCGTTCCCAATAAACCACGATGAGAGGCCTTTGACATATAGTCTTATGTTAATGAATATACAGTAGTATTTATATTTCTTGCTTGGGTTATAGATTATCTTTTGACTTGCAGGCACTTGTTTTTTTTGAATACTTACTCACATTGCTTGATAGTGCTTTTCCTGTCCCCGATAATGATTATTGATTCTGGAAATCTTTGATTATCTTGGTTCATTCATGTTTATTTGATTACATTCTCTTACGTCTACCTTTGTCCTTCCGTGACACAGAGGCGGCTCTAAGAAGAACCGTAAAAAAAATAATTTTTTTAGAAATACATGTAAAAATTTATTATTTTTTAATTTTTGTCATTTTGAACACCCTAACCAAAATATTTGAACACTCTACCCAAAATGTTTGAACACATTACCCAAAAATTTTGAACCCCCAATCCTAATGACGGAATTCACCGTGCACTATTTGATACTCCATTAGAGAATAGTATAAATTGGATATTTGAGAATTTGGGTGTTTCTTTGTCTCAACACATTTAGCTCAAAGAGATAAGAAAACTTTTAACTATCTCTCTTTAATCTATTTATTCTTATTCCAAGTGATTACTCATTACATTATAAAATATAGATCAATAATTTAATATATGCGCGCTATCTTT